>JAPDNY010000014.1:7880705-7970705 GCA_029375565.1 Gekko gecko
AGCCTTCCTACAATGCAACAGGTTCTTTCTCTGGTGGGAGAGGCTCTTACATTGGATGAAGGTTCCTCGCATTGCAGGAATGCACTACAGTTGGCAGTGTTAGAACAAGCACTTCCTGATCTCAAGTGTGTCTACCATTTGAGTTGGGAGAGAAGGTGGAACAATTTTGTCATATCTCAGATGCTAAACAGGGTTGGTACATGGAAGAGAGACTGCTGAGGAAGACTCTGCAGAGGAAGGCAATGGCCAACCACCTCTCCTTCTCACTTGCCTTGAAAGCCCCTGGGCTGGGGTTGCCGTAAGAGCATAACATAAGAAGACCCCTGCTGGATCAGGCTGATGGTCCATCTAGTCCAGCATCCTGTCTCACACAGTGGCCACCCAGTTTCTCTGGATGGCCAACAACAGGGCATAGAGGCCAAGGCCTTCATTAGAACATTAGAAGAGCCCTGCTAGATCAGACCAATCGTCCATCTAGTCCAGCATACTCCTGTCTCACACAGTGGCCAACCAGTTCCTCTGGAAGGACAACAACAGGGCATAGAGGCCAAGACACCCCACCCCCCACCCCCTGTGTCACCTTCTGGCTCTGGGATTCGGAGGATTAACGCCTCTGAATGTGGAGGTTAGTTGCAACTTGATGGCACTTATGTACATGCACCCATATACTATCGCTGCAGTCACACACACTAAATAATTCACTTTCAGTCCACTTTCAGTCCACTTTCCCACTGGATTTTACTGTGCGAACTGGCAAAATCCAGTTGGAAAGTGCATTGCAAATGGATTGAAAGTGGATTACTTAACGTGTGTGACCGCAGCTATTGAGAATGATTTGCATTTGACTCACTTTGTATCTGATGAAGCGAGCTTTGACTCATGAAAGCTTCTCCCTTGGGAAATGTTTATGGTCTTTCCGTTGCTACGTGGCTCGAACTTGGTTCAACTGCTACAGACTAACAAAGTGGATACCATTTTTTTTTTGCACTGAATCATCATTAACAGCCCAGTAAACAGATCAATAATTATTCCTGTCTTGCAGGCGGAACAGTTTGGGAATTAGTGGTTTTTGGGAAGACACTTCATGAACTGATGGCACCAGGCAAGGTTTGAAACTGGGATTCCCTAGAGCCTCTTTGTTAATGAGCTATGCAAACCCAATCAAAATCCTAGAAACTAATGGGGAAAGAAAACTGTAAAGTCCCAATGGTGGGCCAGATCTGATTGCACCCTTCAGAATTTGGGCACTAAATCGAGCTCCTGTCACAGTAGAGGGACGTGGTATGGGAGAAAGACATGGATAACGTGAGGAGAACTGTTATGTACTGAATGTGAATCGCTCCTATCTATTCACATGTTAAGCTCGAGTCTGAATGTGGCTCTTCAGATGTCGCATTGCTATTGGTCAGTTTCTGCGAAACCTGTGTAATTACCCAATCACTGAGTGATATTGTTGCAAAGAGGGAACGGTCCTGATTGGCCTTGATCCCTGTATTCTGATTGGTCTTTAACTTGTAATGGGTGTGGCTTGGACAGCCCGGGGAGAGTTTAAAAGAAGGAGCTGTGCTCCCCTTGTTGTCGTGTGTTCCTGACTTAACAGTTGCTGTTTAATAAAGCTGAATTCACTTGAAGCTGAATCCTTTGTTGAGTCTCGTACTTAACAAGAACCAAAAAGCAATGTGCAAGCGAGGACTGATTCAGGTCCACAGCAGCAAAGTGCAGAAATCAAATCCCCTTATTATTCAAACCAAACAAGCCTGGCTCAGAAAACTTATTTGGGTTGCATGGCTGGCACTGGCTTCATTCTGCTCTTCTTTGCTGGTCTGGATGGACAAATGTCTACCCTACCATCACAGCCCTTTTATTGTTCTGGAATGTCTTTCTGTGCCACACTGTTCTCCTCCTTTCTCCTCCTGCTCAGTCCCTGCTTGCCTCTCGCGATTGCAAAAAAAGTTTATTCTTCGTCTGGACCTGTTTAAATTCGACGATTCTATCAGGGGAAGCATTTTCAGGAGCCTTTGGGGGGATATTTAGCCGGAAGGCAGAGCTGATAATCTCTTCAGAAGACACTGCTTCTCCGGCTCCTAGGAGAGTCTGAGTCCTCCTTAATTCCAGGCCACTCCTTAATTCCCAGGAGAAGTTCGGAAATCCATTCCTGAGTTGGTGCACACACAGTTCTAAGCTATTTCAGTTAATCTCCTCCTCTGTTCCAGTGTGCACGTGTTAAAACACTATTTTTAAAAAACTATTTTGATGGGATGTTTTACCAGTGCACAGGTATCTGTGTACACACTACAGCCATTTAGGTATTTTAGGTATTAGAATTTTGACACAACACATCTGTGGTAATATCACTGATAGATTTTTTCCTTTTGCATCGTTTTATCAATGCACACCTAGAGGAAATAGCCCAAGGAACCAAAAGCTGCCGCAAACTGCATGAACACAGCACAATATAGAAGTCTGGGGCAGGTGATGCACTCTATTCTTGGTGCTGGAGGGGGCAGCAGTGGGAGGGCTTCTAGTGTCCTGGCCCCACTGCTGGACCTCCTGATGGCACCTGGTATATTTTGGCCGCTGTGTGACAGAGTGTTGGACTAGATGGGCCGTTGGCCTGATTCAACATTGGCTTCTCTTATGTTCTTATGTTAAGATTCGGGAATCAGAAAATGGAACAATGGAGGATTCATAAATTCAGGTTCCACTTTGGAAATAATTCCAAAACCGAAAAAGCTGCAGATGAGAATTTCAGGAACATCCCTACTTTCTGTTCTTCCTTTCAGAGGCTATAGTTTGGTAATGGCCAAAGGTCACTCCGGATGGCCTCAGGCTAGCCTGATATTTTCAGGTCACAGAAGCTGAGCAGGGTCAGCCCTCGTTAATATTTGGCTGGGAGACCACCAAGGAAGTCCAGGGTTGCTAAACAGAGGCAGGTGATGGGAAACCACCTCTGTTCTCCTCTTGTCTAAAAACTCTATGGGTTTGCCATAATTCTCCTGTGACTCGATGGTGCCTTCTGCCCATCCAAAGGTTACCCGCCAAACGATGATCCACATCTATCCTGCCTCAAGTCCCAAAAACAAACATCGAGGACTCTCTCTGGACAAATCCTAAGGTTTGCCGCAGCAGAGCCAACCTCTTGATCCCACGGCACACGATATACTAAGTGAAGAGTGACAAGGGGTAATTGCCAGGTAAAGCAAAAAGCGCCGCTGCTCTTCCATTTGTCATCGGATAAATATCCGTCATTCTTCATGGAGCACTGACAAATAAACGATCACGGTAATTAAAGGAGAATTGTGTGTCCCGCTGAGCCCGACTTCATTTCGCTTGATGTGGACAAATAAATTGGAAGTGTAACATATGGATGGAGACCAGCCCCCCGTCCCCGGTGCGATATCCCTCTGCTTGTATCAGCGAGAGACGGTGAGGAAATACATCAATAACACCCGTCAACGTTGGTAACCTGGGCCATCTGGCCATAGAGCGGCGGTGCTGCCAATCGCGTATTAAAATATTTTAATCTCATTGTTTTCCCTCAAGAGCGGAGGCTCATGTGCATGAGTCCGAGGGACCCGCTAAACGGCCAGACTCATCAACCCTGCCTCATGCTAGGAGTCTGATCGCTATTTAATTAAGAGATACCGAAGAAGGGGGTACTCTGTTACGTGGCAATAAGCCGTCTCCCAAGCGGAGAGGAGAAGCGGCCAATGATGCAAAGGCAGGGAGGGTATCCGTGATGTTGCTTTGCCGAGCGGCTTAATTAAAAGTTATTTTTAATATAATTAAAGGACAGACGTTTCCTTCCTGTCTATGACACAGTTACCTTCATGCTTTAAATGGCAGTTTCTCGATCCCCCCCATTTGCAGTCATTAAAGCAAGGCGGGGGTGAAGAACACAAAGCCAAAAAATAAACACACAAACAACAATAACAGGAAAACAATTTAAAAACCCAGAAACTTGGATGTCAGGAACAATGCGGCCAAAACTTAAATAACGATATATCTTATTTGCAGACATTATGGCAGGGGAGGAGCCGTGGCTAAGTGGAAGAGCCACTACTTTCCACACGGAAGGTCCCAGATTCAATCCCTGGCATCTCCAATGACAAAGGATCAGGTAACAGGTGATGTGAAAGACCTCTACCTCAGACTGTGGACAGCACTGCCAGTGTGAGTAGACATACTGACTGTGATGGACCAAAGGTCTGATTCCATGTAGGGTAGGCCCATGTGTGTTCAATTTGCCATTGAATAGGGGCAGCACATTGTGAGTCTTCTTGCCCCCACAAGCACCTGCCATTGTCATGGAACGTGAGTTTTGGGCACCACATTTTAGGAAAGATGTTGATGACCTTGAGCGTGTCCAGAAGAGGGCAACCAGGATGGTGAGACGGTTGGGATCCAAGTCTTACGGGGAAAGGCTGAAGGAGTTGGGTATGTTTAGCCTGGGAAAGAGAATGCTTAGAGGGGACATGAGTGCAGTCTTCAAATATTTGAAGGGCTGTCATGTAGAAGATGGAGCAGATCTATTCTCTCTTGCTCCGGACTGCAGGATTAGATCTAATGGGTGGAAATTACAAGGGAGTCGTTACTGACTAAATATCAGGAGAAACTTCCTAACTGTAAGAGTGGTTGAGCAGTGGAACAGACTGCCTCGGGAGGTGGTGGATGCTCCTTTGCTGGACAACCATCTTTTGGGCATGTTGTAGGGCTATCTTTCGGCTATGCTCCTGTAGAGTGCAAGGGGTTGGACTAGATGACCTGCAAGGTCCCTTCCAACTCTAACACTCTATGATTCGATGAGTGTGGAAACCAACACCATCTTATTGACAGTAAGGATGCTCATTTTATTTCCATATAGCACAGTAAATATTACATTATGTTGGTGGTGGTGAGGAAGAATAGAACTCAGGGCTGGCTAACTTCACAAATGATTAGAATTGCCCCTTGGAGACTGGTGGGGCTGTGACTTACCGAAATGGTGTCCCACCACGACACCACAACACGACTTCTATCTGTGTAACCAGAAGTGACATCAATGTGTTGTGGGATGTTCTAGGATCCACTTGAAACTATAATGGTAAAAAGATAGTATTCCAGAAGAATCCTAGAGTGTCCTGTGACACGGTGACATCACTTCTGATTAGACAGGTAGAAGTGATGTTGTGGCATTGTGGGACACTGTTTCACCCCTCCCATTCCCTCCACCCTATCAAGTGGCAGTTGGGATGAAGATCGACGGTGGGAGGTGAAGACCATAAGAACATAAGAAGAGCCCTGCTGGATCAGACCAGTGGTCCATCTAGTCCAGCATCCTATCTCACACAGTGGCCAACCAGTTCCTCTAGAGGGCCAACAAGAGGGCATAGAGGCCAAGATGTTTTCCTGTTGTTGTCTTCTGGCTTTGGTCTTTAGAGGTTTAGTGCTTCTGAATATGGAGGTCCCCCTCAATCACCATGGCTACTAACAGACCTATCTTCCAATGTGGAAATCTGGCCAACCTACAATTGACCCAAGGATCACCACAGTTTGGATAGGGGGGGAACAACAGGTGACAGGATGTCTTTCACTTGTCAGTATCTCCCAGATCTATCCCACCACTGTACTTTCCAGGCCCAACACTAGTAGAGCTTGCTTTTCCTGCTAAATGGCCTGGCGAGATAACCGATAGTCCTCATGGGGAAAGTCTTGTAGAAACTGCCGGACCAAAGTTCCTGGTTTCCTAGGCTCCTAATGGACACCTAAATATTCTCTCTTGAAGCTGAAGGCATCACCAATTTCACTGTCTGCAGTATGGCATTTTCATACCATTTCCACATCATTTTGTATGCCATGTCTATCGACCCGAAGCACAAGTTTATTCTTTGGAACTGCATAAATCCAGCAATATATATGGAAAATAAAGTATATATGGGAAAAATAAAGCCTTGCTCATTCAGTGTACAAATGTGGAAAGCAGAAATGTAGTGAGGAGTTTAGAATCAAAATGCATGGGGGTGCCAAATTCTGTATCATCCCTACATAATGACCATGGGAGAACGTCCTCTGGGAAACAGCAGGGGTCCCCAACCTTTCTGGGCCTGTGGGCACCTTTGGAATATTGACACATAGAATTATATAGTTGGAAGGGACCTCCAGGGTCATTTAGTCCAACCCCCTGCACGACGCAGGAAATTCACAAATACCTCCCTGCTACACCCCCTGCTACACCTTCCATGCTCAGAAGATGACAAAAAACCTCCCGGATCTCCAGCCAAACTGGCCTGGAGAAAAATCACTTCTTTTTTTTTTTTAAAAAAAACATTTATTATAGAGTATGTTTCACATATTTAAAATTGCATCTTATAGATATCACATACCTTTTTCTTTCCTCCCCACCCTCCCCAGTACAAGGCTTCCCGCAATGCTCTTACCCCCTTATAAACTCTATTATCTAATTACCATTAACAAAATGTCTCACTTCCATTATCAAATTAGGTAACATTTTAACAATCTTATCATTCTTTTTCTTGTTTTCTCCTTAATAACTATCGAAGCAAATCAATTTGTTTTTAACGTCCCAGTTTTTCTCAAGATAGTCTTTGAAATCTTTCCATTGTTCATAAAACACTTCGTCTTCTTCATTATTAAGCTTTCTTGTCATTTTGTCCATTTCTACTATAAAAAGCATCTTCTTAATCCATTCCCATGTTTCAGGTATCTTTTCTTGTTTCCAGAATTGTGTATAAGTCATTCTAGCTGTTGTAACCAAGTACCATAGCAATGCTCTTTTGGTTACATTTAATTCTTCCAGTTTAAGACCTAACAACAAGATTTGTGGATCTTCCTTAAAAGTACATTTCAGAATCAAAGTGGCAATCAGCATTTCCCTGGACGTGGAAGAAAGGGCCACAAGAACTAGGCAATGAGGCAACCCTTCCTGCCTCTCGTGATCTGCCTGAGTTCATGGAATCAGCACTGCTGTCAGATGGCCACCTAGCCTCTGTTTAAAAACCGGAGCCCACCTAGGGGTGCCAAAAAACCCGGTTTGGCAGGGGTCCCCCACTTTTTTTGGGGGGGGTTTCTACCTGCCGCCGACCCCAAGCCCCAACACCTACAGCTACCCCTCTCCCTTCTCTCTTGAGAGAGAGAAGGAGAGAGACGGCTGCGGGTCAAGATCGGGCACACAGGGAAACGCCGGCTCCCTGCACTTAAAGGGGATCCCGTTAAGTGCAGGGAGCTGGCGTTTCCCCGAGCCCCTGGTCTCTACTTGAGATCGAGTGCATGGGGGAGGCTCACTGCACTTAAAGGGAGCTGGCGTTTGGGTGAGCGGGGAAATGCCAGCTCCCTGCACTTAATGGGCTCCCTTTAAGTGCAGAGGGCTGGCGTTTCCCCATGCGCATCGGGTGCACAGAGGCGGGGGTGGCAGACGTCCCCAATGTGACAACTTCACATCGGGGATGCTCCGCCCCCTCCAGGAATGCCCCACAAAGTCCCCCACTGGGGGCAAAGCTGGACTTGGCAACCTTAAGCTTAAACGATGGCTGAGGGGTGACATGATTGAGGTTTATAAGATTATGAATGGGATTGAGCAGGGTGAGAAAGAAGTACTTTTCTCCCTTTCTCACAATACAAGAACTCCTGGGCACTCCATGAAATTGCTGAGCAGTCGGGTTAGAACAGATAAAAGGAAATACTTCTTCACCCAAAGAGTGATTGACATGTGGAATTCACTGCCACAGGAGGTGGTGGCAGCTACAAGCATGGACAGTTTCAAGAGGGAATTAGATAAACATATGGAGCAGAAGTCCATCAGTGGCTATTAGCCACAGAGTATAGATGGGAACTCTCAGTCTGGGGCAAGTGATGCACTCTATTCTTGGTGCTGGGGGGGGCAGCAGTGGGAGGGCTTCTAGTGTCCTGGCCCCACTGCTGGACCTCCTGATGGCACCTGGTATATTTTGGCCGCTGTGTGACAGAGTGTTGGACTAGATGGGCCGTTGGCCTGATTCAACATTGGCTTCTCTTATGTTCTTATGTTCTTAAGCCCACCACCTCCAGAGGAAGCCTGTTCCAGAGAGGAACCGCTCTGTCAGGAAGTTCTTCCTAATGTTTAGCCAAAAAACTCTTTTGATTTCATTTCAACCCGTTGGTTCTGGTCTGACCTTTTGGGGCAACAGAAAGCAACTCTGCACCATCCTCCATATGACAGCCCTGCAAGGACCCACGACATGGTGGACTCAGCCACAAAACAGCTACCACAACATGGCTGTCCAGAAGGTGGAGCCAGCCACAAAATGGTGGCAGCCGCTGCAAAAGCAATGTTTCTAAAAAGCCACACAGCCAATCAAATCCCCAATGGCCAATTAGAAGCCCTGCTGGGCAAAACCCCTCTCAGGCCCCACCCACTTTACAAAAAACCCTTGGTGAGCACCAGGAAAGTTATTGAGGGACACCCTGACAGCCACGGGAACCCCTGGGCTCCAGGCTGAACTGTGAAAAGCAGACCTCTAGGTGGTGGCTCATATGGTTAAGATGCTGAACTGCAGACCGGAAGGTCAGTAGTTTAGCAGTTCGAGACCTGAGTGCCACATGACGGAGAAAGCTCCCGTCTCTGGCCCCAGCTCCTGCCAACCTAGCAGTTTGAAAGCAAGAAATTGCAAGTAGATAAATAGGTACCACTTTGGTGGGAAGGTAACAGCATTCAGTGCACCTCGGCGTCTAGTCATGCCAGCCACATGACCACAGAAATGTCTGTGGACAGCGCTGGCTCTTCGGCTTGGAAACGGAGATGAGCGCCACGTCCCTAGAGTTGGATCTGACCAGCTTTCGAGCAAGGGAAACCTTTACCTTTACTCGGTCATGAATGCATACCACACAACCAGTGAGTTAGCATTTACATTGCCACAGGCCTCTGCCGTCTTCGCTGGAATACATTTAAGGCTAGGACTTTGTCTCTAGGCTGTGTTATTTAAAGGAAGGTTTGGCCCATCCCCAAACACGGCACCGTCAGTGGGAATCCTGGATTTTACGCAATTAGCCAGCTCATTCAAGGCTCCGGCAAATTAGTCCTGGCTAAGTTAGGAAATGTCGCCTGTTTATTAGTGAGGAAATTGCGAGTGCGGATCAAGTTGTGCTCATGTAAGAGTCAGTCATGCACGGTATTGCATGTCCCAGCCTCATCTAGCTGAGCACTCGAGCATGGCTGTTTTCAAAGAGCCACTCAGAAGGTGTTGTTTTTTTTTTTAAGTTGTTGTTTTTGCAAACGGAACAGCGGTAAGCGTCTATCCCCAGAAGAGCCGGAACAAGATTCTTCGGTGCTGCCCTGGATTGGGCAGATTGTGCAGGATATTAACAATCCGGGAGTTGCCATGCAGCATCGGACTGCACTGCAGCTGTACTGTGACAGGCAGATCGACAGACGGACAGATGGAATATTTCCTCCTGTACTATCGGCCAGTAATTGCATTTGATGACACTCAAATGGGAAACTCCTATTAACCATCTACAACAGAGGTGTCGAACTCATTTGTTACGGGGGCTGGATCTGACATAAATGAGACCTTGTCGGGCCGGGCCACGTGTGTCATAAAATGCAATGCCGGGTAGCGGAGGTATAAACTTTATAAAGGACACAGACACAAAGTTGTTGGGTTTTTTTACATAAAATAAAAACATGCTTAAAACATGAGCAATATTTTGTTTATTTCACGGCGTCTGATAACTGACACCTCTTGCTCTGAATTATCGCATCAAAACGTCTGTGCTGTTGCAATCTGGAGCACGCTATTCAGCAATGCTCCCTCTAAGTTGTGGAGTGCTATGAGCAAAAATTCTACTTGGTGAGCTACTAGCATTAAAGTTGTGAGCGAGCAATTTGGCTGCTGCATAAATTAGCTTGCTCTGGAGCCCTCCTTCCTGAGCAAAGACAAAAATATGTGAGCCGGAGGCTAAAAAACTGTGAGCTAGCTCACACTAACTCAGATTAGAGGGAACACTGCTGTTCAGGTGTGCATCTGTAAGCTGCAAAGTTACGATGACGCAGCAGCAGCAGAACTGGAAGAAGAAGCAGAAGACAGCCAGTTCCATGGCAGGCCTGATAGAGAAGCTGTCTGGGGGCCTGAACCGGCCCCCGGGCCACTTGTTTTTTTTTTTTTTGTAAAACTCTCTTAAAAAAGAGAGAATTTTATTCTTTTTATAAGAAAAGGGAAGGGTAGACAGATGGAGAAAGAAAAAGGTGGAGTGAGATTTTTTTCTGTTAGTGAGAGTTAGTTTAGGTTAATAACCAATACCAAGATTTGGCATCCATCATGGTTAGAAGATCTTCTTTTTAACTAAAGCAAAGTCCAAAATCACTCTTTTAATGCAGTTAGTAAAGTCCATTGGGGTTAGTAATTAAACAGCTCCTTCCAGATGTAACACGAACAGTCCTCAAAATCTCTTCTTCTTAATTTTCTTCCAGTTATGGATTAAGTCCATTTTAACTTTGAAGTCTTCCGTTCCATCACCTTCCCCAGGGCTGCTGTCTTCTACACTTATCCCAATTTTGAATGCTGCATCCTTCTTCCTGCTGGCGTGTCTCTTCAGAAGTTTCTGTGTTTTGAAGATGAGATCCTTCTTCTTTCTTTTCTTTTTTTTCTTAAACTTCTGGCCTTCAAGCTTCCATGGCTCCACAAACTCAGCAGATGAAATTAGATCTCCCGTTTGTCGCCTGCTATGCTCGACATCCCCTTCTACTGGCAGAGTATTTCTTTTTATAAAGGCGGAATAGGCTTTGGGAGCCTTATCCACCTCTTCTTTTAACTTTATCGCTTCACTGCCAGTTAGGGGTGCCAAGACATTTGTCAAGGTAAATCCGAGATCTTCTTTCTCCTCTTCTTTAGCGCCCTGGAAACCTGGAATCAAATTCGATTTCTGTTCAATCTCCTTCATCTTTCTAGTTGTTTCCAATATCTGTTTCTGTCGACTGATGAGAACACTTTCCATTTTAAACAAAGTTTGGTTGATCTTCTGCAATTGTTCCAGCAGGGGGCACAGCATCTTCTTTTTCTGTTGATTGACAGCAAGCTCTTGGGGGGGGCTGTCTGGACCGGAAGTCCCTCCTCTCTTCTCTTCCGGTGTCTGCAGAGTTTTTTCCATTATCAACATTTTGTTTTTTTGTTTACTTTTAAAAAGTTCGTGCCGCATCCCCCAGGAAGCTAAGATGAACACATTCTTCCATGCAGCCCCAACGGTACTTTCACCAACACTTTGTTTTCTTTCTGCCCCCCTTCGCGCTCCCTTTGAATAGCTTGCTTCTCGAGGGGGGTGGGGACTCCTCCCTCCTCCCAACGCTTATACGCATGCAGGGGGGCTCCGATTTACGCTTCAAAATAGATCTTCAACTCACGATTCGATGCCACTACTTCTTTTTATGTTGAACCATAGCGCTGTTTTCACTCCTGGAATTCGGTGGCGCCGCTAAGTCCCATTACGGGCACGCCGCAGCGGGGCCGATTGGGGCGGGGAGAAAGCCTCAATTTCCCGGCTGTCTGCCGGCAAAGAGGCTACTCCCCAAGCGCCCCCGGTTCAGAGCCTTTACCTAAGGCTCACTAGGGTCTTTCGCATATGCGAAGACCCCCCTAACTGCGCGTGGGCTAACCGCCTCCGGGAGCGTCCCGAGAAGCGGCCGCCATTCGCGACGCCGGAAACCGAAAACCCCCGGGCCACTTGTTTGACACCCCTGATCTACAAAGTCCGGAGCATCTTTCCACCACATGACTTCTTCAGAGCACGTGACAGAATGGTTCCTTCCTTCAAGACTAGCTAGCCGCACCGCATCCTTTCTATAAATTGGCATGTCGGTCTCCTATACTGACTGCCTCCCCAGAAAAATGGGCCCGGCTGCTCTCATCCGTTGTCACAGACATACGGGATCAGAATCACCGTTTTCAGCCTCACTGCTGCAGATCTGGGGACAAAACGATGCTCTCTGGATTCCTTCCTGGCACAGAAGTGGTTTTGCAGCTGTCCTTGGGACACGGATACCCACAAAGTGGTGCTCCCAGAACCACAACTTTTTTTTTTTTTTTTTTTGGTCTGTCTTTCTGAAAATGACTCTATGGAGTTCTGGCTAATTCCTCTCCCTGCACTTTGAACTGAAGACTGTAACTCATTATAGCAGTTTATTGATCAACTCAGCTAAGTCCGGCCTTATAGGGAGCAGGTTCAATAACATTCAATGTTACGTTTTTATTACACCCCAGCCGCCCAGCTGGGCCTCTGAATTTCCATCCCTTCTCTTCCCTCCGAGACTGCTGCCAGCAAAACAAAAGCGAATGCTGGCATTATCAAATATATAACATGGGAAGCGCCTGTGAGCTCAATGGGGCACTTTCGCAAGCCTACCCAGGCAGGCATACAACTTCAGCTGCCTAAAACTGCAAAGCAAAAACAGACTGGTTCTCGGGGAAAACCACAACTCTATAAGCATCATTTTCCACGGTGATGTGACCCTGCAGAAAATTCCATGGTACAGCCTGTGTGTTTGACTAAACTGTCATTAAAAATAGCAGAATCCAGGCTGAACATATGAAGCTACTTGCTATTGGATCAGACTATTGGACCATCAACTTCAATCATGTCTACTCAGACTGCCAGTAGCTCTTCAGGGTCTCGGGCACAGGTCTTTCACACCGCCTACTCCCTAGTCCTTTTTAACTGGAGATGCTGGGGATCAAACCTGGGACCTTCTGCATGCCGAGCAAATGCTGTACCACTGAGCTACAGCCCCTCCCTTTTATATATGACTCCAGGTTGTATATGATGGCCTGCCAACTTTGATGGACTTTCTGGCCATATCCCGCATTGCATAGTCTTGTGTTATCTACTTTTCCACATGGTGTCTCCTTTAAAAATCCTTTTGTGCCAACACACCCAATTCAGTAATCTTCCATTCGTTTGTAAACTCCAGGGATGTTTATTTGAAGTATCCATGCATTCTGCTAAACTCAGATTCACAGCAAATAAAGATAACAGCAAAGAGAATCTACACAGACTCAAAGCTGTAGGTAACCATGTTGCAGTGTGAATTCGTGCAAGCAACAGCTTCTGGTGCCTACGTGCGAGCATTCAGATCCTTCCTCCAGTCAAAACCCACCTTTTGCATGGAGTCTTTCACTTCAACCCCCTTCTCTACTGAAACCTAAGCAAAAGTCCATGTACGTGGAATGAACAGATATCCTTCTCTTGTTTATCACTGCCTCTACCTCTTTCCTGGTTGTCATATTTTTAGTATCTTAGCTACTCAGGGCAGGGACCCATCTTTCAAGAGTCTGCAAAGTTCCTGACCTGCTGATGGTGCTATAAATCATAAGAACATAAGAGAAGCCAATGTTGAATCAGGCCAATGGCCCATCTAGTCCAACACTCTGTCACACAGTGACCAAAAATACCAGGTGCCATCAGGAAATCCAGCAGTGGGGCCGGGACACTAGAAGCCCTCCCACTGCTGCCCCCCCCAGCACCAAGAATAGAGTGCATCACCTGCCCCAGACTGAGAGTTCCTGTCTATACCTTCTGGCTAATAGCCACCGATGGACTTCT
Source organism: Gekko gecko (assembly GCA_029375565.1). Taxonomy (NCBI): domain Eukaryota; kingdom Metazoa; phylum Chordata; class Lepidosauria; order Squamata; family Gekkonidae; genus Gekko; species Gekko gecko. The sequence goes on from JAPDNY010000014.1 coordinate 7,894,272, forward strand.
GCTCCATATGTTTATCCAATTCCCTCTTGAAACTGTCCATGCTTGTAGCTGCCACCACCTCCTGTGGCAGTGAATTCCATGTGTTAATCACTCTTTGGGTGACAAAGGATGTCCTTTTATCTGTTCTAACCCAACCGCTCAGCAATTTCATTGAGTGTCCATAAGTTCTTGTATTGTGAGAAAGGGAGAAAAGTACCTCTTTCTCAACCTGCTCTGTCCTACACATAATCTTATAAACCTCGATCATGTCACCCCTCAGCCATCGTTTCTCTAAGCTAAAGAGCCCCAAGCGTTTCTTCATAGGTAAAGCGTTCCAACCCTTTTATCATTCTAGTTGCCCTTCTCTGCACTTTTCCCAATGCTATAATATCCTTTTTCAGGTGTGGCGACCACATACACACCCTCAAAAAATATTTCCTGGGACTTCAGGCAGAAAGGCTTGAGATGTGGTTTCCCACCTTTCACGCCAGTTTAACAAATGACAGAATGGCTCTAATTAAACCAGCTCCTAGTACAAAGCCCTGACCTGGATATCCCAGGCTTGCCCGATCTCATCAGATCTCAGAAGCTAAGCTGGGTTGGCCTGGTTAGTATTTGGATGGGAGACCACCAAGGAAGCCCAGGGTTGTGGCACAGGGGCAGACAACGGCAGTCCACCTCTGCTCATCAATTCTCTTGAAGGCTCTGTGGGTCTTAGCAGCTAAGCAAGGTTGGCCCTGGTTAGTATTTGGATGGCAGACCACCGAAGAAGTCCAGGGTCACCACGCAGAGGCAGGCAACGGGAAGCCACCTCTGAACAACTCTGGCCTTGGAAACCCGACGGAGTTGCTGTAAGTCGACAGCGACTTGCCAGCACTTTCCACACACACACACACCACCACCTAGCACAGAGCAAAACAATTTAGGGTTTTCAAAGCTTCGTTGGTTTCGGTAACCGAATTCCTGGCCTGGCGCTTCTGCGACTGTAGCCGCCTCTGTTTGTATCCCCGCCCCACACGCGTCGTGCTTCCTGGGCTGAGTTCGTCGCTCGCAATGCGAGGAAACTTCAGTAAATCTCTCCTCCCGAGATCTGATAGAAAAGGGTTTTGTGGCAGATGAATACGGAGCTGCAGATAAACATCTCCTGAGTGGCGTGCCCTTCAGATTTAATATGAAAGTAAAGAATCACATTGAACACCTTCCCTATGTTTATCGCCAGACTTGCATGTAAGATCAGTTTCTTCTTTCCCGCAAAGCTCTCAAATGCTCTTCATCTCCGGAGGACTCCGTCCGCCATTGTTGAGGCTACTGAACCACTAGGGATGCCAGCCTCCAGGTGGGGCCTGGAGATCTCCCAGAATTACAACATATCTCCAGACTACAGAGATCAATTCCCCTGGAGAAAATGACTGCTTGGGAGGGTGGACTCTATAGCATTGATACCCTTCTGAGGCCCCTCCCCTCCCCAAGCCTCCCAGGGTCCACTGCCAAATCACCAGGAATTCCCCAACCCAAAGTTGGCAGCCCTATGAACCACGCAAGAAAGAATTTTCAGGGCAGAATGCCAAGGCAGGTAGACCAGTGTAACTTCACAACTTATCTTGGGAACCAAGTGTCGGTCATTCCACCAGTACAACAAGAATGTTTCAAGCTCATATCACAGCAATGACTTTCCTTGTCAGGTGGTACTTTCCGTGTATCCGAAGACCAAGTTTGTTGACCCCCAAATACAGAAAGACATAAATGTCTGGAAGGGATGTGGAGAATCAGGAACCTTTCTGCATTGCTGGTGGTCTTGCCCAAAAGTCCAAAATTACTGGACTTCAGTTGTTTCTAAAATTTCAGAAATAGTAGGTAGTGATGTTCCTTTAATTCCTGAACCCATTCTACTAAATTTTGGGCCTGACTACTCATTTTCTCCTTTACGAAGGGATCTCATTTCTCTCCAGTTAGTCGCTGGCAAATCATTCTTAGCCCAATTATGGTAATCAGGGGAAATACCCTCACTTGAACTGTGGTTCCAGAAAGTGTGAGATATAGTTATTCAGGATAAAATAGCTAGACAAATGTTGATGGAGACCCCAGGTTATAAAAAAATAATTTTGTGGGAAAGTGGTATCCTTGTATAGATTATGTAAATAACAATCCCTCTGAGGAATGTAAAATACCTTCAAAATATCAGGAATTTATCTCGTTTTAGGTCTATTCCTAAAATATGTAATGCAAAAAGCAATTTCTTAAAATTAAAACCCGTGTGTTTTGCCACTCACCCTGCCCACAGGTCTTGGGAACGGAGGCCTCTGGTTTTCAGGAATTAGAATCGGGGTGGCCACAATAGACCTTCTTTGCCTTACATTTCCAAGGCTGCCTTCAGCTTTAAAGATCTCCTAAAGAAAGGGAGAAAAAAAAGGAGGGGAAGAAATGAGATTAATTAGACGAAGGCTTCTTTGGACAGCTTAATTTATTATCCTTCTTCTGCATATTCTTTTTTAACTTATGAACAAAAGCATCCATGAACCAAAGTCCTACTAATAGATACCCCCCCACCTTCATTAGCCATAGTAGTATTGTTAGTCTGAGATACGGGATTGAGTTTGTGATTAATGAAGATCATCATTAAAACTCCTTCAAGTGAAATCTCCGGGATCATTCTATTTATAATGGTGCCAATAGTGATTGATAACTTACGCTCCACCTGGCATCCCTAGAAGCACAGTAGAGTGGGTAGGCTTGGAAATCAGTGATTCCCATTCTATCTCGAGTTCTGTGGGATGGAGTGCTAGGGAGAACAGGCATTGAGTGCACCAGAGTAACACCCTAATATATCTTGTAGATTTAGTGCCTCGCATTCTGGAAGCTAAACTCCAGCCTGAAGAAATGCAAGTCAGCAGGGGCTGGGAGCATACCAAATATGTGCTGAGGTATGAGGGCATTTCAGAAAATGAGTGTTGAGGATGCTGCCTGTTGACACCTGCCATGTGTGTATAAGTGCCATCGAGTTGCAACCAATTTATGGTAACCCCAGCAAGAGGCTTTCAAGGCCAGTGAGAAGCAGAGGTGGTTGGCCATTGACCTTCCTTTGCAGAGTCTTCCTTGGCAGTCTCCCTTCCAACTACTAACCCTGCTTAGCTTCTGAGATATCAGCTGGGGTGAGCCAAAACACGGGGCACTTCCCATTACATTTCTGTTCACCACACACACAAAATATCTCCTCCTGCGTATGGTCGCCTAGCATGGTAACCCTACATGACCTTGTATGGTTTGGCAACTGGCAAGAGATGGGGGAGGGTGCTTTCAGTGGAGTGGGCAGCGATCTTTGTCGCTGCACAATGGCCATCACCTCCAGTACTACCTGGAAGTGCTGACATCACACCAGGGAGACACTCTAGTACTTGATGCCATACCCATGACAACCGGAAATGATGCCATCCCATGACAACAAAGTCCGTAACTCCACCCCATTTTGTCAGCCTGCCAATCAGATGAGCTTTGGCGGGCATCGGGAAGAATTGCCAGGAATTTGCCCGCCAGCAGCAGGCACCTGGTAAGCCAGCCTTTGAGACCGGGAGTTGTTACCAGCTAAATATCAGAAGAAACTTCCCAACTCTAAGAGTGGTTGAGCAGTGGGACAGACTGCCTCGGGAAGTGGTGGATGTTCCTTCGCTGGGCGTTTTCAAGCGGAGGCTGGACGACCATCTTTCGGGTATGTTGTAGGGCTGTCTTTCGGCTATGCTCCTGCAGAGTGCGGGGGGTTGGACTAGATGACCTGCAAGGTCCCTTCCAACTCTAACATTCTATGATTCTATGAATGAATGAGTGGTAGGTTTTTTCCTCCCCCACCCCCCGATCTGCCAACGTCCAGCAATGAAAATTGGCAGGCCTGTGAAGGCACCGCTGGGAGACCAGGGCTCCTTCCGTGCTATTGTGCCAACTTTCATTACTCCCGAAAGCTTCACCCTCATCTCAAATTCCCTGCCATCCCCCAGAGCCTTGCCATGACCCTCTCGCCTTCCGTTGAGTCGGGCGCTTGGGTCGCGGGGTTTTGCTTTGCCTTTCCATCCCTCCCCATCAAAGGATCTGGGTCTGATGAAAATTCATGAGCGAGGGCAAGACAAAAATATTCGACGTGTCGAGGAAAAGAGAAAGAAAAACATGAAAAAATCGCCCCCCCCCCCAACCCTGAAACCTATCCAAAAGGCAAGTGTGCAATACTGTAGAATAAGCTTTCAAATCCATTTACAGCAGTAAACACAGACGGAGAGGCCCGGTTGCCATGTACCAGTGGCATAGGTTAGAAGAATGACAAGAATCAGACTCCTGCGTTCTTGGAGCTGCCTTCTCTCCCAGAAGCCAAACAACAGCCGCAGCTACGGCCGCCCTGGTGGATTTCCTGGGAGCGGGTCCAAGACTGTTTACATGCAGGCACTGCTAATTACCTTAAGATGGCCACACCACTGGAAAACAATTGGGAAGTGTGCCGTACTATGGACTGACTGATGGTACAGCTTCTTTGGCATGCCTGCCCAATTTAGAGCATGATGTCTCTTTTGCACAGTTACATTCCCCTCTTTGCATCTGTGCAGTTCGGCACATCCTTTAAATAAGTAAAGTAGCAGGAACTCCTTTGCATATTACGTGACACACCCCTAATTTGGCCAATCCTCCAAGAGCTTACAATAGCCCCCATGAGAAGAGCTCTGTAAGCTATTGGAGGATTGGCTACATTAGGTGTGTGTCACCTAATATGCAAAGGAGGTCACTATAAAAAGAGCCCTGCCTGTTGGGGGTTTTTTTTGCACCCGTGGCAGAACTGGCCTGACCTGGCCTGCAGGCCCTGTTCCACCCTGCCCTCCAAGATTTCCTCAAGACCTGGAGAGGCTTTTCTCTCTCTCTCTCCTGTAACCTGCCACTACCACCTGACCTTTGTAGGAATTGCCCACTGGGAGGATCAGGATTCCCAGCTTCCCTTCCAAGTTCTGAGGCCTGGCCTCTGTGCCTCCCACTGCCCAGCACCTGGTCACCTTGGGGACTGTTTACTGCCTTGTGCGCCCCTGGAGGAATAGCTGCTTGCTGACTGCCTGTCTTCCCCCTGGTGCTCCTTTTAAAATAATGCATCCAAGACAGTGACAGTCTTTATGGTACAGAGAACCACTACCAGCATCCAAAGTTGTAAAGTATTTATGAAAAAAGACAATGCTCACAAGCATACTTTTAGCACAACACCAGATTGAGCAAGGGATTCAAAATAAATGGGTAAAACACAGTCCCTCAGTCCCTCTCCCTATAAGTGTCCTATCAGATGTTAAAATATAGGACAGGCTCCTTAGCTTAGAATGTTATAGATCTCTATAGAGTTACCATTACCTTGAAGCTTCCTCCAGCTCTCCAGAATAGTGCACGGTTAAATGGCTGCCTCCTCCAGACCTCAGTTAAGAGCTCTGAAGCCTCCAGAATTTTCCTTCCTGAACTCTCTCTAGTATTTAATTCCTCCAAAACTCAATTCCATGCTTGGAGGGCAGGGGGAGGGGAGTTTGACCATCCCATTGTCTAGACCTATTAGCATTTGTATGAAAGTGGGGTGAGGTAAGTCTGGAAAGCAACTGAACTGACTCCCCTCTTTCTGCCTGTTCTCTGCCCAGAGAAGGGGGGAACCCCTCAAAGTGAAGGTTTCGCAAATTTCAAACCTCCAAAGGAAAATAGCACCTATGCAGTAAGTGGCATGTATCCTGAAGTATTCACAAGAAAGAATTGCTAGGTTAATGGGCAAACACCAAAGGCACATCAAGACATCAAAGTAGTAAGTCTCCACTTAAAAGAAATATTTTGTGTTTTGTTTTAACTCTGCCCTTAAAAAAATAGCACAGCAGTGGCAGATAGGTAGGGGCAACTGTATGTTATTAACCATTCCTAGTTCCCACTCCAGTCTTAATGAAAGTTAGCTTGCTGATTGTCTACAAGCAAATACCCTCTTGAAATTTAAAACTGGATGTGGCATTCCCTCTGATTCTATCGTTGTGATTCCAGAAGAAACTATACTGCCACCATGTTTCCTGCCTGCTGCAAATCGTCGGGATGCTGTTTGACATAATTAATATGTCAAGTACACGAAATACAAATTATTACGAGTACCATCTGAGTGTTATCATGGAGTGTATTGATAGTTAATACTTTCCGAAATGTTTGCCAAATGATTAAAAAAAAAAAAACCTTAGCATTTATTAACAGCCCTCTCAAATATTGAGCTGGAAGAGATTCACATCTGAGAAAAAGGACAGCTGTTTAAATAAATCGCAGACCAATGAATAAAATTAATGACTACAAAAGAGCCAGGGATACTCTCAGACACCTGCTCCAAAGCCATCAGCTTCCTCTCAAGCCTTTAGCCACCAAGGTGGGGGGGAAATCATATCACCCATATTGTACTGTACTTTTTTAAAGAGAATACACGCCTGCTGTTGTCAAAGTTCATAGTTAACTGGCTTGGAGCACACATTTTCCATTTGGAACGTCCCACCGCATTACGAATCGAACACCACTTCCCTAATACGCATTTTTTTTTTTTTTTTTACAAAACCTCAAAATGTCAACTGAGTTGAGTACAATGTGCAGATAGGTAAGGAGATCCGGGACATTTAGCTTTCCTACGGGAAAGACCATGGGCTAATCCCTAGGACAGCAGCACTCACTCTGAGAATCAGAGAAAGCCTCATTTGCAGTTATGATCATCCAAAAGAGCTAAATTTATTTTCATCTTCTGCAGGGATGCTCATGGCTTGCCTTTTCCTCCAGCAGTGGCTGTTTCAAGGTAGGAACCTCCTGCCTAACAGAAGCCACACAGGTCAAGTGCCTGGCCCACTTTTCTGAAACACCGGGCAGGTTCCACATCGGGAGGAAATGCTCAGAAGAACCACAAATGACATGTCAGAGAGCCACATGGGGCTCTCGGGCCATTGAGTATTACTTCCCTAGGATCTCCAGACCCCTAACTTTGATACACCTGGTCAGGGCTCTTTTTGTAGCAGGAACTCTTTTGCATATTAGGCAACACACCCCTAATGTAGCCAATCCTCCAAGAGCCTACAGTAGCTCCTGTAAGAAGAGCTCTGTAAGCTCTTGGAGGATTGGCTGCATTAGGGGTGTGTTGCCTAATATGCAAAGGAGTCCCTGGTACAGAAACGGCCCTGCACCTGGTCCTATCATAGAATCATAGAGTTGGAAGGGGCCATACAGACCATCTAGTTCAACCCCCCTGCCCAATGCAGGACCAGCCTAAAGCATCTCTGACAAATATTCGTCCAGCCTCTTCTTGGAAGCTGTCAGTGAAAGGGAACTCACCACCTTCCTAGGCAGTTGATTCCACCTTTGGACTACTCTGACCGTGAAGAAGTTTTTCCTAATATCCAGCCGATACCTTTCTGCCTGTAATTGAAACCCGTTGCTTCAGGTCCTATCCCCTGCTGCCAACTGGGACAGCTCCTTGCCCTCCTCCAAACGACAGCCTTTCAGATATTTGAAGTGAGCAATCATGCCCCCCCTCAATCTCCTCTTCTCCAAACTAAACATTCCCCAGGCCCTTAGCCTTTCCTCGCAGGGCTCAGTCTCCAGACCCCCGATCATCCTTGTCGCTCTCTTCTGCACCCTCTCGATTTTGTCCACATCCTTTTTTGAAGCGAGGCCTCCAGAACTGCACACAGTACTCCAGGTGTGGCCTGACCAAGGCAGTATACAGAGAGGCTAGGACCTCCTGCAATTTCGATGCTAGGGCCCTTTTAATACAACCCAAGACTTCCTTGATTCTCAGACTCACAACCAACCTGACAAAATTTGTTTCTCATGACCTGACCCATCCCTGCAAACTCTTTGGAAGACATTGGGGGACTTGGAAGCTGAGCATTCATTTAAGCCACTTATTTGTTCACAGCACACTTTATGTCACTGTCTTCTCAGCTGGGTATCTATCTATCTATCTATCTATCTATCTATCTATCTATCTATCTATCTATCTATCTATCTATCTATCTATCTATCTATCTATCTAAAACAGTGGGAAGGGAGGCGGCATGGTATAACCCAATCTCATCAGATCTCGGGAGCTAAGCAGTGTTGGTACTTGGATGGGAAACCACCATGGAAGACTCTGAAGAGGCAGGCAATGGCAAACCACCTCTGCTTCTCACCTGCCTTGAAACCCCATGCAGGGTCGATACATGGAAGAGAAACGCCCAAGGAAGACTCTGCAGAGGAAGGCAATGGCCACCCACCTCTGCTTCTCACTTGCCTTGAAAGCCCCTTGCTGAGATTGGTACTTGGAAGGGAGACTAACAAAGAAGACTCTGCAGAGGACGGCAATGGGCACGCAGCTCTGCTTCTCACTTGCCTTGAAAGCCCCTTGCTGGGGTCAATATAAGTTGGTTGCATCTTAACGGCATGTGCATATGTAAGTATCTGAAACAGCTATTCCCGACATGTGAATTTAATATCACTGTATGTAAAGATCCTATTTTTTTTAAAAAAAAAAAATCAATTGCAAAATATAACACACCTTCAGCAAGCTTGATCCTTCAATTTTTCATGGGGTTTGGGCTACAAATTAATGAGGATGTGAAATAACATTACAGAGGCAATGCCTTTTGGAAATTCTATTGGAACCAGTGTATCTGTTGGCTAGGGTGATGGCTCCGTTATCTCCTTCCCTGGCCAACATATCAAGTGAGCCATTATCCTGCCTTAGAGCAGGGGGGAAAGAGGAAAAAGCAAGTTAATGGCCTATATGTTAAATAAACATGGGGGCCAAATAGGACAATAAGAACAGATCTAGCTACTGAAGTCAATGGTCCAGTAAACAGAGTCCAAAGCAAAGCAAAGCTATTGAAATCACATATCATCCTGGGGTTATAGCTTCACTGACCAGCGTTACTGCCATGGAAATAAAAAGGATCTGATGATTTCCAGCAGAGAAAAAAATGTCAACATCCACATGGCCTGTTCCATGCTGGAGGCCCTTCCATAAAAAAGGGCAGTTCGAGACCCGAGTGCTCCCGTCTCTGGCCCCAGCTCCTGCCAACCTAGCAAGCAAGAAACAGCAAGTAGATAAATAGGTACCGCTTCAGTGGGAAGGTAACAGCATTCTGTGCGCCTCGGCGTTTAGTCATGCCGGCCACATGACCACGGAAACATCTTTGGACAGTGCTGGCTCTTTGGCTTGGAAATGGAGATGAGCACCGCCCCCTAGAGTTGGATGTGACTGGCTTTTAAACAAGGGAAACCTTTACCACATCGACTCCTCACTCAGCTAGGGCAGCCAGCCTCCATATGGAGCAGAACATAAGAACATAAGAGAAGCCAATGCTGGATCAGGCCAATGGCCCATCCAGTCCAACACTCTGTCACACAGTGTCCAAAAATACCAGGTGCCATCAGGAGGTCCAGCAGTGGGGCCAGGACACTAGAAGCCCTCCCACTGTTGCCCCCACCCCAAGCACCAAGAATACAGAGCATCACTTGCCCCGGACTGAGAGTTCCTATCTACGCCTTGTGGCTAATAGCCACTGGTGGACCTCTACTCCATACGTTTATCTAGTAGGGTTGCCAGGTATCCCCAGCAACTGGTGGGGGGCAAGGTCAGGCTTAACAGCAGTAGGGAAGGCCTGGCCTGGCACTTCAGTAACATCACCAGTGAAGCAGGGACACCCTGATATTTCAGCAATGAACTGTACCATAGAAGTCTTCTTTACTATCGAGATTTTGCTCAAATACCAGAGCATCCCCAAGTCGCTAACAACGCAATGGTATAATTTCTGTTGCTCACCAGAAACAATGCCACAGACATCGCTGAGATGCTGGGATAGGTCTTCCCCACTACTGGAAAGTCCCCCTGCTGGTCAGCTGATCAGTGGGGGTGGAGCCCGGGAGTGGGGGAATCTCCCCCCCCCGTGGAGGCCTAGCAGTACCACCCCCCAAATCTCAAGGGATTCCCCACACCAGAATTAGAAACCCCTACGCCTAACCCAGTTGACTCTTACTGGGAGATTTAGCAGGTTTTGATCCTCAGACTATTTTCCCCACCTACCAAGGCTTTAATTATTATAATTCTACTTTATCTTATACATTTGCAACCACCGTCCAAGCTCAGATTTAATATGTGGGGTGAGCAACAAACGGAGTGTCCAGAAATAGCTAGGAACTTTAGAGGAAAGGAAAACCTGAGCAATGAAAAATTATTTGCCCAGTCATTTTCTCGGGCAGATCCCAGTAAAGATAGAGATTCCTTCTGTAAGTTTAACTTCACTTTATCTGCAGGTTTAACTTGTCCTTTGATAGCAAAAGTGAAGCACATAGCAGATAGTGTCAGGAACTCTCCCCTGTTGCTGCTATTATTAATAAATGCCGCTAACACTTTTTGTCGAGCCCCCACTCCATCTATATTAGTAGATGTATTTTCACTTGAGCCAGATGGAAATTATGTCTGTAACAGGGGCCAGTGCTGTGCTGCTCATTAAATACAATGATTATGTAATTATATACAAACAACTAAATGTACTCTGGGTGAATATAAATATATATATAAATGTAAGATGCATGTGGGGGCTTTAAAATGACCTCGGGCACTGTCAGGGAAGTGTCGGTCTAATATGCTAATGAGTTTCTGATGTTGGGTGTGGCCTACTATGCTAATGAGTTACTGCTGAGCTTTTGCTACAAAAAGGGCCCTGCACCCTATCATCGAGGTCAGAAAGTGGGATGGGTGTTAGAAGGGCTAGTCAGCATGTAGAGGTACAATGTAATCAGCTCGGTCTGAGCTGGGAGATGGGGATAGAGGTGGGAAATGCAGAAATTAGCACCTGTAATGAGATAAGAACCCCATGTTCCTATTTAGCCCTGGAGGGTCTATCATTCTGAACTTGTGGCAATGAGGGAGAAAAATTATTTGCATTTAGCCATAGGTCCTTACAAACCAAGGATAGCAACAGAGAGGGTTGCTATGAATATAAGTATTTTAATAAAATGGAATAAAATTTAAGATGTAAGAAAACCATAAAACCTGTTCTGAACTTGTTGATGAATTCTAGTTCCGCAATTTCACAATGTAATCTCCATTTGAAGTTTTTTTTGCAGGAGAAGTGCCACTTAACATCAGGGATGTAATGTCCTGGGAGATTATTAGGGATATATGAAGATGTCTTTGACCATTCCTTGTTGTTTCAGTCACTTCTTATTATGAGCCTTTTTTCAATCCTTTTCATTGCCGATATTCCTGATCCGTTTATTTTATGGCACTTGTACTAAGTTCATACACAGATGATGCAAAAATGGCTCTCAATTGTAACAAAAGAATCTACCCATTTTTGTGACTATGGTGGGGGAGGGGAAAGACACATGCCGTATTCTCCTGAGTGGGGAGGACCCATGGCAGGAATTAGGATGCTCAGATATAAACAGTATGCTCACAAAATCTGGAAAGATGTCTCTGAAATACATAGAAACAGATGAAAAGAGTGTCTTGCCTTCATTCCCAGTTAGTCCTTGTTACAGAAGGACACCGATGTGCCCAGCTCCAGGAAATGGATGAGAAGCGAACCTTTTACCCAGGAAATAATTATCTGAAAGTTGTGACCAACCAGTAAGTTATGGAAGCCCTGAGGCTAAGACCTCAGGTTTGTATTCAAGGAAGTCTTGCATAAGTTATTACGATGATCCATCAGAAGCCACGGAACGAGGCCCCAAGCTGCCTTATTTCCCATGCTTGCGTCAGCGTGTACTCCATTTCATAAGCCCAACGGATCTCTCCATAAACCCAGCAGGACAGAACCCGAGTGACCTCCTAGGAACGCTGCCAGAAATCTTGCCGGAATCTCGAGCAATTTGCAGATGTCCTTGTCCTTCAGTACTTGAGGTAGGTCAGGCCAGGAGATCTTTCCTCCCTTAATCAATATTTTGTGGGTGCATTCCCTCATCTACTTAAAAATGATTCACATCTGTGAGGTGAGCTGCATATGCCTTTAGGGATACATATCCGCAGTACAGTAAATGATTTACACCGTGTCAGTCTCATGCCATTAGTCATAATGCCACCAGCTCGTACATCTCAATAGAATGCGGTTTCGGCTTGAATTCATTAGTTCCCGAGCAACCCATTGTCTGAAGTTCTGCATAAAGAAATGTGATCTGTTAATCAGTTTCACACCTCCCGTTGCTCCTGTATTGCTCACCTAAATTGTAGATAGGACTTGTTTCCACGCAAAGGATACCGCAGCAATTAATTTCCTCCCGATGAGCCTTGTGCTACCAACTTTCAGCTAATTCTCTTTCTGGCGTTATCTCAGAGACGAAAGAAAGATTCAAGTAAACTGGAAGACGGAGCAAGCTGTGCGTAGCTATGTATAGAGATCAGGACAGAAATTGGGGATTTTTAAACTGTGGAGTAATAGAAAATTCCTAGGACAATGGCTCCTCTTCAGAAGCAAGGCCCAGTGATTTAGAACACCAAGATGTGAGAAGAATTTTTGATGGGGAAAAGTTAGAATTAACCTTGAAATTAAATCAAGGCTTAGTTCTAAATGTTACGTCTTCCATTCTTTAATAGGTAGTCCTGGGACACATTATATATTTATTTTATTTATTTATTATTTGGATTTATATCCCGCCCTCCCTGGGTTTTGACACACGCTCTCACACAGTCCTATTATATTGCTTATTAGATGTCTTCCTTACTTATCCCATCCGGGAGTAGGTTCAACAATGCAATTTCAGGAGTAAAAGGTATTTCATATCCCATTATTCCTTGTAATAGTTTGAATACTGGCATCCTCAGAAGTATAACACAGAAAGATGTAGTACTCTCTGTGTCAAGGTGAGCAGAAAAATGGCAGGCAAGTAATTTATATCTACCCTGGTAGGTGGGGTAGGGCTGAGTCATTATCTTGTAGTAGTTCTCCAGGCTATGAACATGCTAATGGAAGAGCCTCTCGCTCAGGTTGAAAGAGGAGAGCGCAAAAGTGGGCTTGAAGCTCAACATCAAAAAAACTAAGATCATGGCATCTGGCCCCATCACTCCTTGGCAGATAGAAGGGGAAGTTGTAGAAGTAGTGACAGACTTCACGTTCCAAGGATCCCAGATCACTGCAGATGGTGACTGCAGCCATGAAATTAAAAGATGCCTGCTCCTTGGGAGGAAAGCGATGGCAAACCTAAACAGCATGATAAAAAGCAGAGACATCACCTTGCCAACAAAAGTCCACATGGTCAAAGCAATGGTATTCCCCGTAGTAATATATGGCTGCGAGAGTTGGACTATAAGGAAGGCCGAGTGCCGAAGAATAGATTCTTTTGAACTATGGTGCTGGAGAAGACTCTTGAGAGTCCCTTGGACTGCAAGGAGATCAAATCAGTCAATCCTAAAAGAAATCAACCCTGATTGTTCCCTGGAAGGCCAGATCCTGAAACTGAAGCTCAAATACTTTGGCCGCCAAATGAGAAGGGAGCCCTCACTGGAGAAGACCCTGATGCTGGGAAAGATTGAAGGTCAAAGAAGAAGGGGATGGCAAAGGATGAGATGGTTAGACAGTGTCATCGATGCAACGAACATGAAATTGAGCAAACTTCAGTGGACAGCGGAAGACAGGAGGGCCTGGCGTAATCTGGTCCATGGGGTCGCGAAGAGTAGGACTTGACTGTGCAACTGAACAACAACAACAATGGAAGAGCTATACTGAGGACCAATATTTACACACCTAGTCACATCTCCACCACATATGCATGTAAGTACCCACATTCACAGCAACTGGCGAAACGTCAGGTCCTAGAATGCCAAGACCACAGCCACACAACCCAGAAAATCTACAGCAACTAATTCTCAGGTACATTGAAAAGCAGTCAAGTCACATCCCATTTATGGTGACCTCATGGGGTTTTCAAGGCAAGATACAAACAGAGGTGGTTTGCCAAGAGTCCACCCTCCAAATCACCTGTTTTCTCCAGGGGAACTGATCTCTGTAGTCTGTAAATGAGCTGTAATTCCGGGGGATCCTTAGGTCCCACCTACAGGCCCTTTCTCTTGTCATCCTGTGAACTATGTAAAACATATCCCCCCCCCGAATGATAGCTTTTACTAAGGGAATAGGGCTATATTCTAATGGAATGGTCCAGGGTTGTGGACTATACCACTGTGTGCAGTATACAGGGCTGACCTGGAAAGTCTAGACTAGCCCAATCATGTCAGATCTCAGAAACTCAGTAGCTCAGCCCTGTTAGAACTTGGATGGGAGACCACCAAGGAAAAGTCCAGGGCTGCCAGGCAGCAGCAGGCAATGGCAAACCGCCTCTGAAAGTCTCTGTGACCTGACAGTAAAAAAGAAAAGAAAAAAAGTATACATTGCCTGTTGGCTATCTGTATAATCTTGCTCTCACTCCATCATTTTCTACAGAGGAAGAAGAAGAAGAGGCTTTTATACCCTAAGCCTTCATTCAGAGTCTCGGAGCAGCTTACAATCTCCTTCCCTTCCTCTCCCCACAACAGACATTGTGAGGTAGGTGGTGTCAGGTTCAAAAGCAAGTAGATCCAAGCAAACTTAGGAGTAAGAAGGGCTTTATTGGAATACAGTGCTAAAACCCACAGGGTAGAGGTTATTGTCAGGAATGGCGATGCAAGCGGCACAAGCATGTTTATAGAGTGATGCAAAATTGCGACTAGCAAATGACCTGAAAGCGCGTGCGCGGGAAACTCCCGGCGGGAGAATTGCTTAATAGGTGGGAGATGACTCCCTCCTCCCCTCGTCTTCTCAGGACTGGAAAATTCTCATACAAAGAAGAATAGCCCAAAGCCTGCACTCAAGGCCACCGTGATAAGACTGAGCGGCAGGGAAGAAGCTCCCACGTTACTGCTAGCATACCTACGCAGGCGCAAAAAGCAGGGACGAGATAGGGAACACAGCACAATGGACACAGTGTGAAACAAGACAGAATCATTACTGACAGGTGGGGCTGACAGAGCTCTGAGAGCAGCTCCAAGAGAACGGTGACTGGTCCAAGGTCACCCACCTCACTACATGTGGAGGAGTGGGGAATCAAACCCAGTTCCCCAGATTAGAGCCTGGCGGTCTTAACCACTACAGCAGACTGCCTACATTGTTTACATGTCAGGTCTAATGTTGTTACTTCATTTTCCTGTTTCTGTAATCTTAGTCCTATTATGTCCTGACCTGGATGGGCCAGGCAAGAGCTGATCTCCTCAGATCTCAGAAGCTAAGAAGGGTCGGCTGTGGTTAATACTTGGATGGGAGACCTCCAGGGAATTCCAGGGTCGCCGCTCAGAGGCAGGCAATGGCAAACCACCTCTGTTTGTACCTTGCCTTGAAAACCCCACCAATCAATGTCCCCTCTAAGCTGTGAAGCTTTGTGAGCAAAAATCCTACTTTGTGAGCTACCAGCATTAAACCTGTGAGTGAGCGATTTGGCTCCTGCATAAATTAGTTTGCTCTGGAGCCCTCCTTCCTGAGCTAAGACAAAAATGTGCAAGCTGGAGGCTAAAAAAAACTGTGAGCTAGCTCGCACTAACTCAGCTTAGAGGGAACACTGGTCACCATCGATGGGATGCGACTTGACTGCATTTGACACACGCTCTCACACAGTCCTATTATATTGCTTATTAGATGTCTCATCCTGTCGATTGCTTTGACTGACGCTGTGTAATCCCCCTTCAGTCGCGTTGAGAAAGGCGAACTATGGCTCCGGTCACATGCAGATTTAGCAGTGCAAGAGGGACGAATGCAGGGCGGATTTTACGGGTGCAATCACATGGGAACATCTGGCAAGCGTCCCACACCGGTCGCCAACCTGTCTTGCCCCTCTGAAGAAGCGGAGTTTAAAAAATACCTGGGAAAGTGCAGTAGCAAACGGGTTTAAGAACATAAGAACATAAGAGAAGCCAATGTTGAATCAGGCCAATGGCCCATCTAGTTCAACACTCTGTCACACAGCGGCCAAAAATACCAGGTGCTATCAGGAGGGCCAGCAGTGGGGCCAGGACACGAGAAGCCCTCCCACTGCTGCCCCTTCCAGCACCAAGAATAGAGTGCATCACCTGCCCCAGACTGAGAGTTCCCATCTATACCCTTTGGCTAATAGCCACTGATGGACTTCTGCTCCATATGTTTATCTAATTCCCTCTTGAAACTGTCCATGCTTGTAGCTGCCACCACCTCCTGTGGCAGTGAATTCCATATGTTAATCCCTCTTTGGGTGAAGAAGGACTTCCTTTTATCTGTTCTAACCCGACTGCTCAGCAATTTCATGGAGTGCCCACGGGTTTGCGACGGGTTGCAGATGGAGGTCTCCGTGTGATCGCACTGGTGTGCTCTCATTGCGTCAGTGATCTCTCGTTGAAGCGCACTGGAAACATGTGGCAAAGAATTGTGTCTGATCGCACAGTGGCACATCAAACTACTATGGGGCAAATAGCCTCACTCCCCCCACCCCCGTGTTATCTGGCACACGTGACCGGGACCTATATATAATATACTTAGAAAACCCCAAAATCAATGCACTAGAATAAGTAGATTGCTGAAATTCACCACTGTGTCACTTGTCTCCTGGAACCCGGGACTTGACTTTGCACCTCGACAGCCTTCCCACCCCCATTTTCTTACCAAAAGCAGAACAAGGCTGCCACCCTTAGCCCTCCATCTAGAGCATCGGAATGACTTCAGATACATCAAATATAAAAATGTATGTACAGCAACGAATGCACGTAGCTATAGATGTGTGCCAGTATGCCGCCCCAGTATGGATCTCATTCCATTATGATGAGAATGAAGCACAAAAGCAATTTCGCGTTTCCCTAAAGCAATAGTGCGGGGTGTAAAAATTACTTTTTAGATATTTTATTGACTCCAGCGTAATGCAGCGCCGAATGGTGTGACTCTGCACTGATATAAAAATGATCCATATGCGCCTATTGATGCACTGCTGGCATCTGTGCACAGGGAAGCCACTTTAAACAAATATAATGAGAAGAGAAGTTCATGCGCACAGCGGGGGCATTTTGCAAATTCCTTCTGGTATCCGATGGATGACTAGCAACAAGAAATATGTCCTGTTTCTAAACAAAGGGAGCACAGCGAGATATAATAAGTAGCAACGACTGGCAAGATAGATTTGTTGCGGAGGAGATAAGGAGAGGGGTGAAAGTTCGTCTTCCCGCAGTCCCAGCAACCTGGTGAAACATAAGTACTAGCAGCATTTGATCCATAAAAATCTGAAAATTATTTTCCCCCACCCCTTTTCTCAGCAAGTGGACTGACTGCATTTTGGCCAGGTGTTAATGCAGGATGAGGTACAGATGCCCCTGAAATTGACTGGGAAGGGCACACTCGCATTCTTCCATATCAACAAGTAGGGTACATGCTCCATAAGCAGATGGTTCAAGGTTTAATTGCCCACATCTCCCATTAAAGATGCCCTGACTTGGATGGTCCAGGCTAGCCCGATCTCATGAGTAGGGATGGGCACAAACCGGCTTACAAACTAAAGCTGATGATGTATTTTGGCTGGTTCATGGTTCGTGGACTCAAGTTTGTGGCAAGTCAACCGGCATGAACTTTACACAGATTTTTTCAAGCAGTCCATGGTGGTTCGTGACCGTTCGTGAAGGGATACATCTCCAGACAGACTGTCTCCACTCAGTATAAACATTTACCAAACTTCAAAGAAATGGGGGGGGGAATTTGGAAGGCATGTACAGGAGCATCCAGGGAAAGTCCCCTGCAACTCTGATGTCTCTAGCTTGGACGGGATCCATTCTATACACTCCTAAGCCTCCTGAACCTAAGCCTGTCAAAATGACAGGTTGTCATTTCCCCCAGAAAGCACTTTCCTGGGGGTAGCTTCTTTAGGGAGGCTCCGTTATGTCCCCAGGAGAGCTTTGCACTCCTTAGACAGCAACCTACTGGTGATGCCCGGCCCTAAAGACATCCAGCTGTCCTCGACCAGCGCCAGGGCCTTTCTGGTCTTGGCCCCAACCTGGTGGGACTCTCTGCCAAATTCTATCAGGGCCCTGCAGGATTTGATGCAATTCCACTGCGGGGCCTGCAAGGCAGAGACATTCTGCCAGGCTTTTGGCTGAGGACAGCAATGGCTTCCATCTTGGCTTCCCATTCCCTTCCCATTCCCTGTTGCTTACACCTATTTTGCCCTCCTCTCCCCTGTCCATGAAGTAGCTGTCAGTGGGAGCTGGAAGGAGGATTGGTTATTCGCCATCTGTTCATTTTAGATTGTAATAAGGTTTTAATTAATTTCATCTTGTTTTATCTCTGGCTGTATGTCGCCCAGAGCTCTGCAGTAGCAGAGGGAGGGACGATTCATGAAACAAACAAACAAATAAATAACTCGAACCCCCTACATCCAATCATCACCAATCCTGGAGGGCAGGTAGAGGAGAGTCAGCCAGAGATCCACTGCGCGTTTGGTTCCTCTAGCACACTGGGGGTCATTCTACCGCATCACGAATCTCACAAACCAAAGCTGTTCGGCAGCTGAGGGTTCGTAACAGTTCGCAGTTCATGAACCGGGCACTCCATGAACCGAACCTCATCTTCCTGGTTGGCTGTCTGTCCTTTCTCATGGGATCTCAGAAGCTAAGAAAGGTTGGCCCTGATTAGTGCCTGGATGGGAGACCACCATGAGGAATGTCACTGTGTGACTGAAAGTACACCCTTGAAATTATTTTTTTTTAAAAACAATACGCCCATTTTAAAAGGCATCCTATGAACCAGAGCTTCTGCCTGGAAAGGATGAGAAGTTGCTCCTATAGGGTTATGCACAAATTCACTCCCTGACATTTTGTAGATGGCTCCACCTCTTCTGGTTGCATCCCCCCCCTAGCTTGTGTGGGAAATGCAAAGGTGCCCACAGGCTGAAAAAGGTGGGGAAGCCCTTCTGTCGAGCATCAGGGCAGATCTCACCATTCAGAAAAGACGATGCTCCTCTATCGCACCCAACCACCACCATCTTCCTAAGCAGCCTTTAAGAACCCATAAAGAGCTTTCCAAGGAGCTGTCCCTCCAACCAACTATTTTGCTCTTGCTCGTCTCCCCGCCCCATCAAGCCAAGCCTGCCGGGGCTGACAAATGAAGAGATGGTCTGTGATGAAGACGAAAGACCCACTTAGAAGGCGGCCGAGGCCAAACCACTCATTTTCAAACAAGCTAAACTCCGAAACTCGGTCTAAAGAGCAGGGGGAAATGGAAGTGCATTAATCCATTCCCCAGCTTAGATTGCACATTTACTCCTCCATCCAAATTAATTAACAGACATTAACTGCTTGGTGCTAAGAGCTTAATAATTCTGCTCGGAGGTACCAGTAAGAGCGAGTGTGGCCAAGCGGCTTGGGCACAGCTTCATCTCACACACCTCGAGGAAGACTCGAGCCAGACGAAAACAACAGCATTCATCTGGAAACAACACTAGCTTTGTTGACGATGCTAAAGTCAGGACAGGCAAAGCAACTCCAAGAAAGGTTTCCAGTTCCAGTTCCAGTTCCTTGACTTCTTGTAACGTTTCTTAGAAGGGTTGGAACACTTTCCCTATGAAGAAAGGTTAAAGTGCTTGGGGCTCTTTATCTTGGAGGAACGACGGCTGAGGGGTGACATGATCGAGGTTTATAGGATAATGCATGGGATAGAGCAGGTAGAACAAGAGGTACTTTTCTCCCTTTCTCACAATACGAGAACTCAAGTAGGCACTCCATGAAGTTGCAGAGCAGTCGGGTTAGAATGGATAAAAGGAAGTCCTTCTTCACCCAAAGAGTGATGAACATATGGAATTCACTGCCACAGGAGGTGGTGGAGGCTACAAGCATGGACGGCTTCAAGAAGGAAATAGATGAGCATATGGAGCAGAGGTCCATCGGTGTTTATTAGCCACAAGGTATATATAGGGACTCTGTGGCAAGTCATCATCTGTATTCTTGGTGCTTGTGGGGGAGGCAACAGTGGGAGGGCTTCTAGTGTCCTGGCCCCACTGGTGGACCTCCTGATGGCACCTGGTATTTTTGGCCACTGTGTGACACAGAGTGTTGGACTGGATGGGCCCTTGGCCTGATCCAACCTTGACTTCTCTTATGTTCTCATGTATGGTAGAAGCCATTTTTTACCATAGAGGTTTTTTTGCCCAAATGCCAGTGCATCCCCAGGACATCCCAGCATGATGACATCACTGTCAGTACATGCTGGAAGTAACGTCACCATGTCACTGGCAATGTAGCCTGAGCCTCCCTCCTGCTCCTGGTAAGCCCCCTCCATCCCTCACCAGTTGCCAGAAGACACCCAACAGAGCATTTGTTTTATGTACAGGAAGTCCCCAGTTCAATCACTCTTTCATTCCCAGCCCCACAAACCTTATATGTTGCGAGGATAAAATAAGGGAGAAGAGAGACATGAATGCCACTCTGAACTCCTTGAAGGAAAGGCAAGATGGATGGATGGATGGATGGATGGATGGATGGATGGATGGATGGATGGATGGATGGATGGATGGGTGGGTGGGTGGATGGCTAGATGGCTAGATGGCTAGATGGATAGATGATAGATAGATAGATAGATAGATAGATAGATAGATAGATAGATAGATAGATAGATAGATAGATAGATGGATGGATGGATGGATGGATGGATGGATGGATGGATGGATGATGGATGGATGGATACACAGACAGACAGACAGACAAATAGACGGATGGACGGACAGACAGATGATAGATGGATGGATGGATGGATGGATGGATGGATGGATGGATGGATGGATGGATAGATATAAATGGATCCAGTTGGTCGGCCCTCCACACCTCAGAGGAGAGGATGCAGATTCCCAGCCACTTCCCACAATTAGAAAAAGACACCTTTAGACATTTATCTGCCAGTTTGACATATTTATCGCTTTACAATTGTTGACCTTACAACCTTAACTTTGTTATTTAGTGTCACATTGCCTATCTTGATCATCATCGTGTTGCATGTTAATTTTCTGTTCATTCTCTGGCTAAATGTTTGAACCCTGCCTGCCATTCTAACATATTTGATAAAGCGTGCCTTGCACACGAAAGCTCATGCCTTGAATAAACCTTTGTCGGTCTAAACGGCACCACTGGACTCTAAATTTGTTATAGAAATGGTTAGAGAGAGATCCACAATTTACCGGCTACTTCTTTTACTTCGGGCCATATTTTCAATGCAGAAGAAAAAGGAAAGGGGGGGAGGGGAATATCCTTGCTGTGGATTTGCAATTCTGCTACCGTTTCAGAGGAGACAACTGGGGAAGCCTAAATTTACCAGGCACAATCTAAAATGAAGCAAAATATCACTGTAACTTTGCACGTGGAGAAACAAAATGTGTGTGTGTGTGGGTTCTTATTCAAACAAAGCATCAGAGGTGCTATAGTGAGCTTAGTGGATTATCCCCACACAAGCAGGTGAAGGACTGGGCTGCTAAAACCAAAGAAAAAAAAGGGGGGGAACTCAATCCAAAAATGTAGCTGTGATCTAAGAGGGTCAAGCTTACTAGTAAACTGGTATAAAAAATATACAAGCATTTATTAGGGTGTGCACATAAATAAAACATGCATAAGGTGAAGAGAAATAGTCTAAATATCAGGCTCAAAGAACATATTTCATTCAGAACTGATTGTTATACATATCCAATTGATGGGTAAAACTTTTGACCTAAGGACCATACGTGTTTTGGCCCCTTCGGGCCTTCCTCAGTGGTCAGTATTCCTTATTTTACAATGACACACTTTCAGAAATACAAGCATGTTTTTTTGTGTGTATGTGTGTGTATATATATATATATATATATATATATGACCAGGTGTTGCTTTCTTATATGCTTTGCATTTGCTACAAGTTTGTATAGTGGGCCATCGATAATAGCTGTGCAAATTCACCAAATTATTCTGGTATCCAATATCCCGTTCGTCAGGATGTGTGTCACCTCCATCAAAGGCTGCTGGTTTGAGACTCCCCCCCTTCACAACTGGTATGCCCCAGCTGAACTGCTGAGCTGCCACCACCCCGAGCTCTGCCCTCCCCAGGCCCTGCCCCCCAAATATCCATCCACTTCCCAAGTTGGCAGCTTGAATCTATTACTATCATTTCGACCGGCTGTGGCCTGTGGAAAGGCGAGGACGGAAAGGTTTCCTCTCCATAGAAACAAGCTGCAGAGGAATTGAGGGATGTGGTTTGAAACCCAGCAGCCCCGGCTCTTAACCAGAACGCCGCCGGGATGCTCCATTCGATGCCTGAATCCGGCTTGAACCTAAAGGGCTCCCGGAATAAAACAAGACCCTTGCTTAAGAGCTGGTATCGATCGGTCTAGCGTCTTTCCCTTTCCCCCTTTGCAACACTGCACTGCTGGAAAGGAGCTGGGGCTGACAAGTTAATGAACTCCCACTACAAGCGGATAGATAAGCCTGGGGGTGGGCTTAGCACCTGCCAAATTCTAATCACTTGAGGTCTTGCTTAGGTGAACCGTCCTTGATCACTGCAAGGGTGGGGAAAAGTAGGGAAAGCCGTCCATCAGCACAGCAGGCTGGGATCCTAAAGAGAGGCTGTGGCTTAGAGGGAGATAGGGTTGCCAGACCCCCACCCAGAGGCGATGTCATCATGTTGCTGACATCACACAATTATACTCGAGTTTTTGGACAAAACTCTATGGTAAAATCACCTACAAACCATAGAGTTTGCCCCAAAACTAGAGTGTCACTCCCGATGTCAACAACACAAGGATATCACTTCTGGGTGATGTCATTGGGCCACACAGTTTGTCCAGTTTGGTGCGGTGGTTAGGAGCACGGACTCTAATCTGGGAGAACCGGGCTCGATTCCCCACTCCTCCACATGCAGCTGCTGGTGTGACCTTGGGTCAGTTACAGTTCTCTCAGAGCTGTTTTCTCACTATCAGTTCTCGAAAGAGCACTCTCAGCCCCGCCTACCTCCCAAGGTGTCTATTGCGGGGAGGGGAAGGAGATTTTAAGCCCCTCTGAGAGTCCTTCGGGTAGTGAAGGGCAGGGTATAAATCCAATCCTTCTTCTTATTCACACACGCAAAGTATGTGTGGCAGAAAATCCAGGAACGGACTCTGCAATCCCCCCACCGGCTGCCAGGTAGGACCTGGCAACCCCAGAGGTAGAGCATCTGCTTGGCATGCAGAATGTCCTTGGTTCAATCCCCGGCATCTCTTGTTAGAAGGATCAGGTGATGGGTGATATGAAAGACCTCTGCCGGAGATGCTGAAGAATGGCTGGCAGTCAAAAAATAGACAGTACTGACCTCGATGAACCAGTGGTTTGATTCAGTGTAAGGCAGCTACAGGAGCTGCAGTGGCTCAAGTGGTTAGGATGCTGAACTGCAGGCTGTGGAAGGTCAGTAGTTCAGCAGTTTGAGACCCGAGTGTCGCATGACAGAGTGAGCTCCCGTCTCTGGTTCCAGCTCCTGCCAACCTAGCAGTTTGAAAGCAAGAAATTGCAAGTAGATAAATAGGTACCACTTTGGTGGGAAGGTAACAGCGTTCCGTGAGCCTTGGTGTTTAGTCATGCCGGCCACATGACCACGGAAATGTCTTCGGACAGCGCTGGCTCTTTGGCTTTGAAACAAAGATGACCACCGCAACCCTAGAGTCGGATTCGACTGGCTTTCGAGCAAGGGAGCCTTTACCTTTACCTAAGGCAGCTACATCTGAGAGTTCTATTCAGGAGAGTGGCCATGGCTCAGTGGTAGAGTATTTGCTTGGCATGCAAAAGGGCCCAGGTTCAATCCCCGGCATCTCCAGTTAAAAGGATCAGGGAACAGGTGACACAAAAGATTTCCACCTGAGATGCCTACAGACCCGCTGCCAGTCGGAGTAGACAACACTGACTTTGATGGACTGACAGTGTGATTCGGTATAAAGCGGGTTCGTGTCTTCATGTGTCCAAAGAGTTGCGTCGCCAGCTGCCTCTTTTGGAAGCCTATCAAATCCATCCCAGGTCCCTTAAGCTTCTGAGAGTGAGACAAGAAACGCCACCTGGAATGAAATTGGACAAGTTTCTGTAGCTGCCGTTTCCCTCCATTTTTAAAATGTTCTTGTAACTGTACGGGCTTTATGAGCCTCTTTTCAAAACGGCTTGTCTCGGGCCAGGATCAGCACTTCAGCTACACCACTCAGGCATTCAACGTTACTCTTCAGCCTTACATTAACATTTCTTACAGCGCTTGGGGCTCCTAACGCTTTATCCCTGAATACATTTCCTGAGTCTGAATTCTCTCCCGATCCTCCGTGCCGCCGCTTCTTTTTAAAATCTTTCTCTCTGCTTCGTACCTGCACCGGTAAAGAAAGTTCAAACGTGACATGCGAGGTGCATCAATGCAGCCCCTCAGAAACGGCTTGTCCCCTCATCATAGTACAATTTAGGGCTGCCAACCTCCAGGCGGCCTCTGGAGATCTTCCGCTATTATAATTATAAGAACGCAAGAGAAGCCAATGTTGGGTCAGGCCAATGGCCCATCTAGTCCAACACTCTGTCACACAGTGGCCAAGAATACCAGGTGCCCTCAGGAGGTCCACCAGTGGGGCCAGGACACTAGAAGCCCTCCCACTCTTGCCCCCCACAAGCACCAAGAATACAGGGCATCACTTGCCCCAGACTGAGAGCTCCTATCTATACCTTGCAGTTAATAGCCATGGACGGACCTCTGCTCCAGATGTCTATCTGATTCCATCTCCAGACAACTGAGGTCAGTTCCTCTGGAGAAAATGGCTGCTTTGGAAGATGCTCTCAATGGCATTGTACCCTGCTGAAGCCCCTCCCCACCCTAAACCCCACCTTCCTCCAGCTCCACCCCAAAAATCTCCAGGTATTTCTCAACCCACAGCTGGCAATCCCATAGTGAATGTGGGATGCTCCAGCTACTGCCAGAGAAGGAAAGGATTTGGATGAGACTGCCAAAACCTGAAAGCCAGTGTGGTGTAGTGGTTATAGTTTAGGACTAGGATCTGCAAGACCCAGGTTCAAATCCCCACTCTGTCAAGGCAGCTTGCTGGGTGGCCTTAGGCTAGTCACAGCTTTTGGGCCTAACCTACCTCACAGGGTTGTTGTGGTGATAAAATGGAGGAGAGGGGAATGATGCAAGCTCTTTCAGGTCTCCATTCTGGAGAAAGGTGGTATATAAATACAGTGAATCAATAATGTGCAACCAGTCAACAGGGTCTCTGCTGGAACACTCCAGTACATGGATTTCCAGAGTGGTGGTGTAACTGGCCACACCAGGTCAGATACATATTAAGGCCTAATGCACATCAGGCAGGAAAGGTAGGACAACGAAAGGCAGGACAATCTTGGGCGTGGCCACTGGAGGAGGAGGAGGAGGAGAAGAGATTGGATTTATACCCCGCCCTTCACTACCTAAAGTAGTCTCAGGGTGGCTTACAAACTCCTTTCCTTTCCCTTCCCCTCCCCACAACAGACATCCTGTGAGGTAGGCAGGGCTGAGAGAGCTCTGACAGAAACTGCTCTTTTTCAAGAACAGCTGTGCCAGAGCTATGGCTTGCCCAAGGTCATCCAGCAGGTGCAAGTGGAGGAGTGGGGAATCAAACTCAGTTCTCCCAGATTAGAATCCACGCACTTAACCACTACACCAAACTGGCAAGAAGAAGAAGAAGATGATGACGATGATTTGGACATATTTTTTTATTTATTTTTTAAATTTTATTTTTGGATTTATATCCTGCCCTCCCCGAAGGCTCAGGGCGGCTAACAAAGAGGCTAAATGCCAAAGTTAAAACAGGTCAAAACAGAATAAAACATTACAATACATTACCCTAAAGTGCCAGTGCTCTAGATGTCACAGGATCATTAATTACAAGATGGGATTCTGGAGAAGTTATTAATTTCAGACCAGCAACATACCACCTGATAGCCCAGCCATCCCATCTTCATCCAGGGACATCTCACACCCCGGTGGTACCCACACGAATGGTGGTAGAGGTGCGATGGTGGAAATAACGATGGTGGAATAGTAATGGCGGCGGCTCCTACTCAAAGGTCTGGCGGAAGAGTTCCGTCTTACAGGCCCTGCGGAACTGCGCAAGGTCACGCAGGGCCCGGGTCTCCTCTGGGATCTCGTTCCACCAGATATACCCTGCCCTTTGCTCAAAGGGAAGGCCCAGACATGCTGGAGAGGGCTGGGAAGGAATCCACCAGTGACAAAGAGGGCAAAGAAAGAAAAAAGTCTCGCTAGGAATACAGACTTTCTCATTTTAACCCTTTCCTTAACTGATAACACGCCAAGAGCCTTCTGGCTGCTGGGGAAGAGCCCTTCCTCTGATTCCCAGTCAAGCAAAGGGTTAGTAAGCAATTGTGGGTTCCCACAGAGGCGTCCTGCTCTCAAGAATGACAGGCGTCCCACCAGCTGTTCCTTTGCTCCCCTGGCTCACGGCTGCCAACCTGCCCACCATCAGCTGCTCAACTGATTGGTTCTTAAATTGGGATGGACGCGTTGCAAGGCATTAAAGCAGGGCAAGCACAGGTAACGTGGCAGAGAGAATCCAGCATGGGGCCAAGCCAAGAGCAGGCAGTATAGCCAACAAAAAAACGTTACAGTAACAGCAACAGAAGTTGCAGAGTGCCTTGGAACATGTGGAAGTGATTTTGGCTGCGGACAGCTCTCCCCTCTCGCATTCTTTCCTGGCTGACTCACTTTAGGAAGGGGGGGTGATGCCTGTTTTAGAGCACTTCTAAGGCCATAGGTTGGATTACTACTAAAATAGACATCTGCAATGAGCTACGTGCTTGCGGCGCAAAGATTTGGTGCAGCCACTCAGTCAAGCGATGGCGCATCAGGGGAATTGAGAAGTCACATTTTGCTGGGATGGGGACAGAGCTGAAATGTTGGAGAAAGACTGACCTAACCCTGGGGGTGGGCAGAACAAAGTCTGCGTCCAGTGGCACTGCAAAGACCGAGAAAGTTTTATTCAGGGTATGTGCCCTTTTATTCAAGCGCGCATCAGACCGATAAAGTGTCTTATTAGTTGTAGATTTTTCTGGCCTGTCTGGCCATGGTCTTGGCACGGTAGGACCAGACGTTTCGCCAGCAGCTGTGGCTGGCATCCCCCGAGGTGTAACACAGAAGGATGGACTGCTCTCTGTGTCAGTGTGAGAAGCACTCCATCTTGCTGTGTTATACCTCTGAGGGTGCCAGTCACAGCTGCTGGCGAAACGTCAGGTCCTGCAATGCCAAGACCACGGCCATACATCCTGGAAAATCTACAGCAACTAATGAACTCTGGCCGTGAAAGCCTTCAACAACAAAGGCTGAAAGAGTTGGGTATGTTTAGCCTGGGAAAGAGAAGGCTTAGAGGGGACATGATTGCAGTCTTCAAGTATTTGAAGGACATGATTGCAGCCTTCAAGTATTTGAAGGGCTGTCATGTAGAAGATGGAGCAGATCTATTCTCTCTTGCTCCAGATTGCAAGACTAGATCTAATGGGTGGAAATTACGAGGGAGTTGTTACCGGCTAGATATCAGGAGAAACTTCCTAACGGTAAGAGCGGTTGAGCAGTGGAACAGTCTGCCTCGGAAAGTGGTGGATGCTCCTTTGCTGGACGTTTTCAAGTGAAGGCTGGACAACCATCTTTCGGGTATGTTGTAGGTATGTAGAGCTATCTTTTGGCTATGCTCCTGCAGGGTGCAGAGGGTTGGACTAGATGACCTGCAAGGTCCCTTCCAACTCTAACATTCTATGATTCTACGTCAAAGTGCTGCTTCA
Organism: Gekko gecko; assembly: GCA_029375565.1. NCBI lineage: Eukaryota > Metazoa > Chordata > Lepidosauria > Squamata > Gekkonidae > Gekko > Gekko gecko. Next base: position 7,922,044 of record JAPDNY010000014.1, read on the forward strand.
GACCAACACGACTACCCACCTAAATCTATCTCCACTGGGAGCTGGCGTTCCTCTGTTGGAAGCGGAGCCTAGGAAACTTTCGCAATTTTCAAATGTACTGAGAACTTGGCTACTCTGCCCTGTTCCAAAGACTATTAAAATTCTGAGCTCGGAGCAGATGACTTGCAAAAGCTGAACCATGGACTTGAGGCTTCTTGGCCACATGGATGTTTCCTACAAGTGAGCCAAGTTTCGTTTCGTTTTGTTTTTTCCCCTTTCCCGGGCACCCAGATGGATGGAATGTAAAGTCTGCCCAGGGACCAATTTGCCCTACCCTTTTAAGGAGAGGAGCAGCGGATTTCATACTTTCCATCTCCACGCCTCTTCCAAGAAGCCTAGGGTGGGGTGAGCAAATGGCTCCACTCTCTCAGCAAGGATGGTTATGAGAAAGAGAACAAGCTGACCTCTCCCACGGAGAGAGGCAAGGCAGCTCAGACAGAAAACCTGAGCTGGTTTGCCTCCGCACCGTCAAGAGCCTGTTCCACTTCGGTGTTATAATGACAATGCTGAGATAACAGAGTCATCCGTCTGCGCCGGTGGACTTCAAAGTGCACGCCGCCGATGCTTCATGTGCGCAGAGCTAAAAAAAGGGGGGGCGGGAGTGCCGCAGATGGTGGAAGAGGAAAAGCGGGCACCAGAGCAAAGAAGAAGAAGAAGGGGAAGAGAAAAAAAACAACCAACACGGCTTCAGCAGCGCCCAAAATCATCATTCATGATCAAATGGGAGGGAAGACAGATGAGGCAGCCCAATGGACGAAGATTAGATAGGAAGACTGGCTAGACACAGAGAAAGAAAGACTGATAGTTGCCGGGTTTTCTTCTTCTTTTCATTTAAGAAAGGCCCCGTGTTTTTTTTTTTTTTTTTTTAAAGTCGAGTCTCATATCCATAGGCTTTCTAAGCACGATCGTACAGGGCAGTTCCTCGTTTTACCGATGTGCCAGTGTGCACACAGATTGGGAAGGCCCTCTTCAAAGGAGCTCAGAATGCCCGCCGATAAGCCGCTTTGCTAGCGTTGCCAATCCCCAGGTGGCACCAGGAGATCTCTCGACCTCCAGACAACCATGATCAGTTCTCCTGGAGATAATGGCTGCTTTGGAAAGCAGGATCTATGGCACTATACCCCATCGGAGTCCCTCCCCTCCCCAATCCACACCCACAGGCTCCACCCCATCCCCTAAATCCCCAGGTATTACCCAAACCAAAGCTGGTAATCCTACCAAACATTACATATAGGTAAGGGGGGGTAGTTGCCAGGGATATTTGAGGAATATTTGAGGGAATCTGTTTCAGTGACTTTGAAGAAGTGTACATACCAAGTCTCTCAATCACTAGTTTGGTGCAGTGGTTAAGTGCGCGGACTCTAATCTGGGAGGACCGGGTTTGATTCCCCACTCCTCCACTTGCACCTGCTGGTGTGACCTTGGGTCAGTCACAAGCTCTGGCACAGCTGTTCTTGAAAAAGGGCAGTTTCTGCCAGAAGTTCTCTCAGTCCCGCCTACCTCACAGGGTGTCTGTTATGGGGAGGGGAAGGGAAATGAGTTTGTGAGCCACTCTGAGACGCCTTTGGGTAGTGAAGGGCGGGGTATAAATCTCTCCTCTCCTCTCCTCTCCTCTCCTCTCCTCTCCTCTCCTCTCCTCTCCTCTCCTCTCCTCTCCTTCTCGATTGTGTCCAGAATTGAACTTTATTTCTCTTGTAGGTGCCACTGGGCTCAAACCTGGTTCCCACATCTGTTTGTTAACGCTAATATTTGTATGCTAATTTACTGCCATTCCAAGATCTTTCTTACACCCAGTTTCAGCTATAATCACCCAGTACTTATGCATCTTTACTCGAAATGGCCCTTCCTGGCAACAACCCCCACCCCACCCCTTATATGTAATGGCTGAGGAGATTCTGTTCCATTGTATCTGAGGAAGTGTGCCTTTCACATGAAAGCTTATACTGTGAATAAAACTTTGTTGGTCCTAAAGGTGCCACTGGACTCAAAGTTGGTTCTGCTGCTTCAGGCTAACATATCTACCCGACATGAATCTATCTTCAAGATGAGAGGAGAGTTAGAGTTACCAGGAGAAATTCTGAGAAAGACCACATAAGGACTGCCAACCTTCAGGGAGCCCACTGGTGGACCTTCCGGTGGCACCTGGGTTTTGGCCACTCTGTGACACAGAGTGTTGGACTGGATGGGCCACTGGCCTGATCCAACTTGGCTTCTCTTATGTTCTTAAGATCTCCCGGAGTCACAATTGGTCTCCAGGCTATAGAGATCAGTTCCCTTGGAGAAAATGGCAACTTTGGAGGGTTGATTAGTTGCTGTAGATTTGGATTTGGAGGGTTGACTCTATGGTGTTATACCCCGGTGAGGTCCCTCTCCTCGCCAAACCCTGCCCTCTCCAGGTTCCACTCCCAAATCTCAAAGGATTTCCCATGCCAGAGTTTGCAACCGTAGATTCTCTCACTGGAGAAATGTCCCCATTTCATCTCAGATCTCCCCACGCATCTCTGCAGCAAAGCATGAAGGCCATTTCCGGAAGACCTGCAACGGTGCCTGGCTTTCCACTGCCCTCCTCCCATTCCTATGCAAGATGGCGACTGGTTAAAAAAAAATCATTGCCAATGGCACAATTCAATTCCCCAGGTTCGATTTCGATAATTTCCTCCCTGCCATTGCTCTTTGAATTACCATTGCTGTTCCAACACAAGCTCTTAAGTAGCATTTGCATCTTGCAGATCAAATAAACCTTGGTTCCCTGCACCTGCCAGGAGGCCTCACCCACCAGCAAAGAAGTTGCACGGTTACAAATCTATAACAGCAACCGCCCTCCCCATTGTCTGCCATCCAAGCTGTTCTGTTTGCGAGACAGAGAAACACAGCTGTGATACCTAATCGAGAGCTATCCTTTTGTGCTTATTATGGCTTCTGAATTAAGGGAAAGGGAAAGGTTTCCCTTGCTCAAAAACCATCCAAATCTGACTCTAGGGGGCAGTGCTCATCTCCGTTTCCAAGCCGAAGAGCCAGCGCTGTCCGAAGACATTTCCGTGGTCATGTGACGGGCATGACTAAATGCCGAGGCGCACGGAATGCTGTTACCTTCCCACCAAAGCAGTACCTATTTATCTACTTGCAATTTCTTGCTTTCGAACTGCTAGGTTGGCAGGAGCTGGGGCCAGAGACGGGAGCTCACTCCGTCACGCGGCAACCAGGTCTCGAACTGCCGAACTACCGACCTTCCGGACTGCAGATCAGCATCTTAACCTCTGAATTAGAAAGTGGTTTAAAGACTTCGGAGTCACCTTCTATTTGTGGGCAGATCGTGAATGTCCCAAAGACCTCAGTTGGTTCCCATCTACTATCCCCGGTTCAACCCCCAGATACGCAATGCAATAATGGAGAAATGGAGACCCTCTTTTAGAATTTCAAACGCTCCACCCCTCCTTCCCTGTTCTTTGTGATTCGAAAGGTGCTTAGATCTTAATGTCTGTATCAGGACCTGCTCAGAATTTAACACTGAACTCCAAATAAATGCCATGGCTGGATGTTCCTTCGTATCACTTTCTCTTGCTTTCCCATAGAGCTTCGGATCTGCTACCCAGCCAAGCATGCTCCTGACATCGGCAGCACTCAAGGGGGTTTCAAATGGTACTTTGTTGTCATAAATCTCCCCCCCCCATGGATGTAGGAACAAAGCTTCCAGAATGTAACATCAAGCTGCCAGGGCCGCGCTCCAGACGGATTCCCAAGGCAGGAAAGAGAATTCTTAGACCAGTAAAGCAAAAAATCATCCTGAGTAGAACGTGTCGCTGAGAGGCAAGGCTCTTTGTGCATCAGAAACTCCTTTGCATATTAGGTGACACGCCCCCTAATGTAGCCAATCCTCCAAGAGCTTACAGAGCTCTTTTTACAGGGGCTACTGTAAGCTCTTGGAGGATTGGCTACATCAGGGGTGTGTGGCCTAATATGCAAAGGAGTTCCCGCTACAAAAAGAGCCCTACAGTGAGAGGTAAAGAATGAACTGGAAAAGAGGGAATGCGGACTGGAGGAGTTGCGAATCAAGCGGTGCAGAGGAGACATGGGCCCAATCCATATCTCCTCACTGCAAGGAGTTCTTGCTATAAAAAGAGTCCTGAGTCTAAATGCAGAAGGGAACCGATGGGTCTGCTTCAAACTGGATTCTGTATTATACTAATTATAATGGTGTATTATACTAATATGCAGGGCTCTTTTTCTAGCAGGAACTCCTTTGCATATGAGGCCACACACCCCTAATGTAGCCAATCCTCCAAGAGCTTATAGAGCTCTTCTTACAGAGGCGACTGTAAGCTCTTGGGGGATTGGCTACATCAGGGGTGTGTGGCCTAATATGCAAAGGAGTTCCTGCTACAAAAAGAGCCCTACAGTGAGAGGTAAAGAATGAACTGGAAAAGAAGGAGTGTGGACTGGGGGAGTCGCGAATCAAGCAGTGCAGGGGAGACATGGGTCCAATCCACATCTAGCATCTGCTCCCTTGTTTTACCAAACCCACATTGGAACAGAATTTCTCCTCTACATTGCATCCTACTTTCACTTTGATTGACCGTCGGATTTTATGGCAGTGTCTGGACTGCATGTTGGTTTCACTTCCTTTGAAATCTCAGTCTTATGGTAGCCGTCTACATAGATTTATGGCCATTTTATGGCTGTTCAGGGGTGCCTCTGCAGTCAGTATGGTGTTGGCCAAGGGTATTTGAATGTGGTTTTGAGCCGCATCTTTCGCCCAATCTGTGTCCAGCATTTGTTCCGCTGTTTTACCAAACCTACACTGGAACAGGAAAAGATGCAGCTCAAAACCACATTCAAATACCACGGGCCAACGCCGTACTGACTGCCAAGTCACTCCTGAATGGCCATAAAATGGCCATAGAGCTATGCAGAGGGCTACCATAAAACTAAGAGATCAAACGAAGTGAAAGCGGCATGCAGTCTGGACGCTGCCATAAAATCCGACACTCAATCAAACTTTAAGTGGCATGCAATGTAGAGGGGAATTTCTGCTCCAGCGTGGGTTTGGTAAAACAGCGGAGCAAATGCTAGTTGCAGAATGGGCCTCTCTCGGTTCCAGTGTGGGTTTGGTAAAACAATGCAGCAAATGCTAGATGCCGATTGGGCTGCGCTACGGGGAGAGGGGGAAAGCGGAGAAGAAAGATGTGGTCAGCCTGGCAAGTTTCCCTCTGACTCCTCACTGCAAGGTACAGCCGAAGTCACGTACCATCGAACCTGGGCAAGATTATAATGCAGCGCCTCGCCGCCAATCTCTCTTGTTTATGTGGCCATTAGTTCAAAGCCACAGACAAGCAATTTATTGGGTATGAAAAATGCCACCTATGGCCCCCTCATTTGCATCCGAAAATTGATTTTTGTCACATTGGGATTTTAGGACAACCTCTTTTGGCAGCCAACACCGCCACAAAGCATAATAAAAATAATTATGTGGCCACAAAAGCATGTTAGGCTCACAGTAAATTTTAAGTCTCTAAAGGACGGTGCTTGGCAGGGCATTATTGATGGGAGCAGTGGAAGAGTTACCTGGATGTAATCCTTCTTGATGATTTAACGCTGACACCAAAACTTTAGAAGTGTAACTCGCAACGGCTGGATAAAAGGGCAAAACAGCGCTAACGGGACCTCGCTTCACCGCTGCAGGCTCTTCCCAGCAAAGAGCGGTATTTGCAGGGGAACAAAATATTGATTGCTGTTTCACATCCTGTTTGTTTCCCAAACATGTGACAACCATTAAGTGAAGGTGGCATTCTATGGACATGAAGTGCTAGAGAATTTCACATCCAGGGCAATTTGCTCATTCTTTCTCCGCTCTGCCATATTTTTCTCTCCCCTTTTCTATAACATCAGATATACCCTTTTCACTGTTATCTTGATACTCGCTGATCTATGTACATGTGCAGATAGAAAGCAGAGGACAGAAAGGGGGGGGCAGAATTTTGCCACATAACGTTCTAGACTCAGGGCTCTTGTTGTAGCAGGAGCTCCTTTGCATATTAGGCCACACACCCCTGATGTAGCCAATCCTCCAAGAGCTTACAGTAGCCCCTGTAAGAAGAGTTCTTGTAAGCTCTTGGAGGATTGGCTACATTAGGGTGTGTGGCTCATATGCAAGGAGTTCCTGCTACAAAAACAGCCCTGCATATTAGTATAATAAACCATTATAATTAGTATAATACAGAATCCAGTTTGAAGCAAACCCATCGGTTCCCTTCTGCACTTAAGACTCAGGGCTCTTTTTGTAGCAGGAACTCCTTTGCATATTAGGCCACACACCCCTGACGTAGCCAATCCTCCAAGAGCTTACAGTGGGCCCTGTAAGAAGAGCTCTTGTAAGCTCTTGGAGGACTGGCTACGTTACCAGCTATAACTTCGTGGCATAGCAAAATCTGGAATATATACATAATGGAAAAACTTGTTCAATTTATACAATTAACAACTTTAGACAAAGATAGAAACCTTTTTGCAGGCACAAAATGGAGGGGGTTGGAGTTGGTCCCTGCCTGGGACATTTGTGCGTGTGGGTACAATTACATCACCTGGAAGTGATGTCATCACATTGGGCACATCGCCGGCTGACGCTCTAGAGTTTCCAGGCTGATTGCTAGAGCGTCAGCCGGCGACGTGCCCAGCATGATGATGTCACCTCCAGGTGGCGTAATTACGCTGGGCACGTTGGCCATAACCAGGCACTTTGGGGGCGGGGTTCCCCCCCGGCCTTTTCCGGACTGGCAGATTGAGGACCCTTTTAGCAGGGGAACCTCCACCCTCCCGGGAGACCTGGCAGCCCTAAAACCTGATCAGGCAGAGGGAACAGGTAGAGGTGCACGGTCCAACAGCAACCAGTTTTGCCCCAGATTCAAAGCAAAGGTCAATGCAGACAGCACTCAACCAGAGGGAGAACACTGAGCTAAAACAGTTGTGCAGGATTTGCAAAAATTTTACCAGAGAAGGGCCTTCTCCGTAGCTCCTCTGATAGGCCTTTCTGTAAGACGGGTGTCACCACGAAAAAGGCTGTGCATCTGCTGGACCAGAAAAAGTGTCTCAAGTGACTCTGGACTGTGTTCTGCCACAGAGCTCTGCCGTATTTTGTTCTCAAGCAAAGCGACAAGGACAAAAATAGTGTCTGAGTTTGACTGGTGACTGTGCAGCAATCAGTTGCCATCTGTAACAGGGGGATCTGCAATCGTATGCAACACGCGAAATTGCTCAGCTGCATTTGGAACGATGAAATGCTTTCCCAACTCTGTCTATGAGTCACCAGGACAAATTTTGGGGAGGGCAGGGACCTCAGTGGGCTATAATACCACAGGGTTCACCCTCCAGAGCACCCATCTCTTCCAGGGGAGCTGATCTCTGCAGCCTGGAGATCAGGTGCAATTCCAGGAGTTCTCCAGGTGCCACCCAGAGGTTGGCAACCCTATCTCCAGTACAGCCTTCCCTCAGACCTCTTTCTTGTTAGGCATAAGTGGAGGGCTGGGAGCAATCGGGAGAGAATGGAAGGCAGAGGGGAGACCATCATGAAAGTGTCTCCAGGTTAGCACCAGGGAGGTCTCCTTGTGAGTCTCCCATACTCATAAAAACCACACTCCTTACAGACTGCGTCGGCTAACTTATTTGCACTGCTGGCCCAACTGTACTGTATGGATCGGGCGGTTTCTTTTTTTGCTCTCTCCTCCGTTCCTGTGATCTGTCGGTGATGGACGTACTTCCTGCCAACCGTTCTAACTAAGTGCCTCTTGTCAAGGGGTCAAGATTAATAGCTCCTGTTCCATGTGTTGGAGAAAGAGAGAGAGAGAGAGAGACTTAATCAAGACACTCATTGCAACCCATGATGGTCCTGGAGTGCGTTTCCAATTAATAAAACCAATCTCCAAACACAGCCTAATGCACTGTGTGCTGACAGAACAATAATTATCAATAGCAGACTGGGTTGGAATAACCTGGTGCATTTAAAAAGTAATACATTCTGCTCTAATTTAAACAAAACACACAAGGAGAGAGAGAGGGAGAGAGAAGTGGCTTGATTCTGGCTGGGATCCATAAACCACTCAAGCAGACGGTATTTGCACTCTGGGTGAGCTTTGCCCTCTGCCACCCCACAGCTGCAATCCAGGCAAGAGCTGGGCACGGTTCAGTTCTCGTGGAACTCGCAGGGCTTTAAACAGGAATGAGGCCCAGTTTCCCCATTCCGAAGAATGACATGAGAAACTATCAAGGGGAAGGTATGGATGGAAACCTCCACTTTGGAGCAGAGAATGGATTCCAGCTCTGAATGGTCCTCTGCACTGAAAAATCTGCCAGCAGAACATTAGCCCTGAAGGGAGAAAGTTGGCTTGCTGTGCTAGTTTTCAGTTTGAAGGGAGACTTTAACATAAGGAGCCATCCCAAAATGTGACTCTCCAGCATTCTCCAGCTGCACTCAGAAGTGCCATAATCAGGGCTCATTTCCTGCCGGAGCATCACGGAGCAATGCTCCGGCAGTAAGGAGTCCAGGGGGTGGGCACATGGAGCAAGTCCTGCCCCCTGCTCCTAGCAGCCGTCAGTTGGGCCACCAGAGCAACAAAAATAAATGTAAGTTTCAGAGGTCCCTGCTCGCCTTTCCCTGCTCGCCCACCAAGGCAGGCAGGGAAAGGCCTCTAGAGGCCCCTGCCTGCCAAAGCAGGCAAGCTGGGGAAGGCCTGGAGAGCCCCCCCCACCTTCCCTGGCCCTCCCTCCCTCCCTCCCTCCCTTCCTTCCTTCCTTCCTCCCTTCCTCCCTTCCCTTCCTTCCTTCCTTCCCCTCTTTCACTTCCTCTTTCTCTTCCTTCCTTCTTTCCTCCCCATCTTTGCCTTCTTCCTTCCTTCCTTCCTTCCTTCCTTCCTTCCTTCCTTCCTTCCTTCCTTCCTTCCTTCCTTCCTTCCTTCCTTTCTCGTCAGCTCGCCATACTTCCAGTGATATCAAGGGATGTGGCATATACTAATGAGTTATGCTAATGAGCTCCTGCACCTCTTTTTTCTATGAAATGACCCCTGGCCATAATCCAAGATAACCCGATTCCTTTAAAAAAGCTTTAGAATGATAAGCAACTTCTTTTGTTTATTTATTGTGTGTGTGTGTTTGTGTGCCTGCCTAGAAGTCATGGTGACTTCTGGTGACCCCTTACTGGGGACTTGGATGTTTGTTTGTTTTTTTCAGAGAGGTGGCTTTGATTAATCTGCTTTTGCATCCTGCCCCTGGTATTCCTTGGAGGTCTCCCTTCCAAGTACTTGCCAGAGTCAGCTCTGCTTAGCTTCTGAGATCTGACAAGAGCGGGTTTGCCTGGGCTATCCAGGTCAGGGCAAGAACTTCTTTTTTCTTGATGGATTTTTAAAATCCCACCATCCTGATAATATTTGCTAAAAAACAGTCATCCTCTTGAGTGCTAACAAACTGTTTCCGTGCTCTCCTCTCCACTTCTCAACTTTTAATGGCACACAGAACCAAACTCTTCTGCAAGACGCAGAAGTCCATTCTCATCTCTCAAACTAGGGATGTGCATTTTAGTCCACAAGCAAAACAGCGGGAGCTGCATGCAAAATGTATAATGCCGCCAAAAACAAAACGGCTCTGATCAGGAGGGGGCGAGTTTTGAAAGATGGTGAGAACAAAACTCAGCCATTTAGACAGGAGCATAAATAATTTGTTGCTAGCATTTACCAAAAACAGCAGCCGAAAGATTATTACATTCCCTCAAATCGCAGGTCGGGGCGCACGGAGGCCCCAATCAGTCCTTCATTGTGCACCGACACCCATTAAATATGCAGCGCTTCTCTGCTGTGATTAGCAGGCATTGTTTAAATCACTTCTGCTGCTACAAAGTTAAACATTTAAGCCCGGTTTGATTGGCGAGGCAAAAACACAATCCTTCTTAAGCACCTCGGTGGACAGGACCATGCTGGGATCGCGTGGCACTGGCCCACGGGAAGACAAAACACACGGCAAGCAAAATCGATGACTATTCAAAGAAGGATTAGCTCTCTCCAGATCCTTGTCTTAACCAACTCTTGTGTAACAGAATCCGAGTTTCATTTCTGTTAACGATGAAGTTTAACAGCGAAAGGGAGGAGAGAAAGGAAATGACACCAGGAAATGATCTCACCATTCCGCTTAGGCCTGAATCTGTGCCTAATTTCAGTGCAAGCTTGATTCAGCATGGGGTTTCAGCAAGCAATCCGTTTTAAGAGAAGGAGAAGAGGTTGGATTTGTACCCCGCCCTTCACTAACCAAAGGAGTCTCAGAGTGGCTTACAAGCTCCTTCCCCTTCCCCTCCCCACAACAGACACCCTGTGAGGTCGGTGGGGCTGAGAGAGCTCTGAAAGAAAACTGCTCTTTTTCAAGGACAGCTCTTGTCAGAACTTTGGCTTGCTCAAGGTCACATCAGCAGGTGCAAGTGGAGGAGTGGGGAATCAAACCTGGTCCTCCCAGATTAGAGTCTGTGCACTTAACCACTACACCCAACTGGCTCTTTTTAAAAAAAAAAAATTGCAGAATTTGGGGGAAATGGCTAGTTTCTGAAATGGAAATCAGAAGGCTGAAATGGCTCAGGACTTCCAGTGTGATGTAGCAGTTTCAGATTTATACTGGGACCTGGGAGACTTGGGCTGTGGTCACACACACTAAATAATCAATTTTTGATCCACTTTCCAACTGAATTTTTACTGTGAATCTGAAAGTGGATTGCAAGTTGATTATTTAGTGTGTGTGACCGCAGCCTGAGGTGTACTTCCCACCGCAACTATGAAGCTGGAGGCCATGGCTCAGTGGCACAGCAATTGCTTTGCATGGAGAAGGTCCAGGGTTCAGTCCCTGGCACCTCCAATTAAAAAGGACCAGGAAGTAGGTGATGTGAAAGACTTCTGCCTGAGACCCTGGAGAGCCGCTGCCAGTCTGAGTAGACAGGACTGATCTTGATGGACTGAGGGTCTGATACAGAAGAAGGCTCTGTAGCAAGATCCAGTGAGTTCCAGAGGGTCGCGGTAGAGCAGCTAGACTCGAACCCAGTAGCACCTTCGAGACCAACGAGGTTTTCCAGGATATGAACTTCTTTGAGTCAAAGTTCCCTTTGTCAGATGAGGGAGCTTTGACATCTGGAAGCTCATACCTGGAAAATCTGGTTGGTCGTGAAGGTGCTACTGGACTCAAGACTAGCAATCCTAAAGGACAGGTGATATGATCACCATCTTCAAGGACTTGAAGGGCTGTCATGTAGAGGATGGTGCAGAGTTGTTTTCTGTTGCCCCCAGAAGGTCGGACCAGAACCGACAGGTTGAAATTACATCAAAAGAGTTCCCGGCTAAACATTAGGAAGAACTTCCTGACAGTTCAAGTGGTTCCTCAGTGGAACAGGCTTCCTCGGAAGGCGGTGGGTTCTCCTTCTTGGGAGGTTGTCAAACAGAGGCTAGATGGCCATCTGACAGCAGTGTGGATTCTGTGAACTTAGGCAGATCACGAGAAGGAGGGCAGGAAGGGTTGTATCAGTGCTTAGTTCTTGTGGCCCTTTCTTACACGCCCAGGGAAATGCTGATCACCACTTTGGGGTCAGGAAGCAATTTTTCTCCAGGCCAGTTTGGCTGGAGATCCTGGAGGGTTTTTGTCATCTTCTGGGTGTGGAACAATAGTCACTGCAGATATGGAGGTGGAGGTATTTGTGAAATCCCTGCATTGCACAGGGAATTGGACTAGATGACCCTGGAGGTCCCTTCCAACTCTACGATTCTATAGCTTTAGCCTTCAGTACCTGTAGACACTCATCGTCAGCAACTTCGCCCCAGAACAGTCATAACTCTCCACCTACAGACGTACTTGTAGCTTAACAAAGGTTAAATGAGGGGTGCATTTGAACATCTCATTGTTTCCGGTCCTTCCTTAGAGCTGGTACCTATATTAAGGCTGCCATGTATGGACTATGTTATTGCTGTTGATAATGTTGTTGTTAATTTGATTTCTATATCCTCCCCCAATGGGGCTCAGGGTAGTTTACAGCAGTTTCTAAATACCAGGGCTTTTTTTGTAGAAAAAGCCGAGCAGGAACTCGGCTCTACCCCTAGGAAACGGACTCCACCGGACTGCTTGACTCGGCTCTACCCCTAGGAAACCTTAGTCAGCGTTCCCTAATGGTAGTCATCCATGCACAAACAGTGTATAAACAAAACCAAGCCTCTATATTTTTAAGTGTGTGTGTGGGGGGGGGGAGAAAATGGGGGATTGGGTGGGGTGGGGGACTGGGTGATCATATGGAACAAGAACGGAGGACGCAGGGCCCTCTGAGCGGGTGGGATTTCCTCTACCCCACCGGTCTCCCAGTTGTTAGTTACACAAAATGTGTTACATGCATAATATGCTGATTGATTGATACAGAGCTAATACTGGAAAATGTACAGACTTTATGGGGGAAATCTGGTGCAAGGAAACAGATAATGGAAAGAAAGAATTCAGTCCATGTGAAGGAGAAGCAAAATCAAGACACAGGGGTTTCTGTTATGTATTAGGTTCGACCGTGCGCAAGGCTCAGCCCGCATGCGGCCAGGCAAAGAGCTGTAGCTTTGGACCTAAGAGAATAACCTGAGTGGAGCCTAGCCCCGCACCTATCAGAGGGCTAGGATCCGAGGAAGACCTATGGAACTCTGTTCCACTGTAAATAATCCTGTCACTGGTGTGGGGGGCGTGCTTGGGGTGTGGTTTGATCTGGAATAGAAGCCGGCCTGCGAGCCGGTCTTCCCTTGTCTTGTTCTTCCCTGCCAATAAAGATATGAGTTGAAATCACGCTACTCTGCTTCAGGCTCAGTACTTTTCAGTTTCGGGTTGGGGAAAAAAAACAAAAAACTGGAAAATTCAAAGGCATTACTAACTGTCAGGTGGTTGCCAAAACCTCTGACCGACTGTGAAGGAGGAGGAGGAGGAGGAATTGGATTTATATCCCGCCCTTCACTTGGAGTCTCAGAACAGCTTACAGTCTGCTTCCTTTCCTCTCCCCACAACAGATACCCTGTGAGGTAGATGGGCCTGAGAGAGTTCTGAGAGAACTACTCATGAGAGAACAGCTCTCAGAGAACTGTGGCTTGCCCAAGGTCACCCAGCAGCTGCATGTGAAGGAGTGGGGAATCAAACCCAGTTCTCCAGATTAGAGTCTGATGCTCTTAATCACTACATCAAACACAGGTAGTATGTGGAGAGATTTGGGGTAGGGGAATCCAACGGCGACTGATTTCCATAAAAAAGGAAATAATTCTTTATTTAGAAATGCAGTGTTTAAGTAAGCCCATTTGCTGCCCCAGTGATTCATCCTTCTTAGCAATTATTTGCACTCATCTTTAAGAAGTTTCATTTTATACAAAAGGTGACATTCAAATGTATTTTAGGCAAACCTGGATACTTCACAGCTACAATTAATATCAAATCGAGTCTCAGAGGATGACTGTTATTTGCCAAAATGCAGAGAATCTAAACTTTGGGGGAACCTGAATACATCTAATGTTTTACTGTTTCAAAGTGAATTATCCATATAGGATGTCTGGCTCTCTCCATTCATCCTTAAAATTAACTGTTCCTTTTCAGTTCTGGTTTACATGGCAAAGCAGTAACATCTGGAAAGAGACGGATATCTCAAAAGCAGGGCTTTTTTGTAGAAAAAGCCCAGCAGGAACTCATTAGCATATTAGGCCACACCCCCATGCCTTCCCTTGGCTTGCCCAGGCAAGCCCCCCCCCCTTGAAGGGAAGGGAAGGCAGTTTAAATGGGGAGCCTGGGCAAGCTGGCCCTTGGACAGGCTGGGGAAGGAATGGGGAGGCATTTAAATGCCTCCCTGATCCTTCCAGGACCCCCCCTGGCCCACCCGCCTCAGAGTCACTGGGGGGGGTCACTCTCCAGGCCTTCCCTCTGTAGCCACGCACGTGCAGAGGTTTTGGCTGTAGTGGGCATGGCCAACTCTGCAGCCAGCCGGAACTCAGTTCCTGTGCGTTCCCACCCCAAAATAGCCCTGCTCAAAAGTAAAACAAAACACCCTTATGCTCACATAAAAGAAATCAAACAACTTCCAGGAAAAGGCCGTGTTACGTTTAACAATATGGGCAGAAATCTTTCCTGTCAAGAATAGTTTCTCCGTTCATTTCAGCATGTGTGTGTGCCTGTGTGGTGGGGTGACCTTCACACACATTACTTTGGGGACCTCCATGCTTACACACCAGAATATCTATCTACACTCTTTAAACATTATTTTTACCTCGTCTGCCTCAGAAGCAACAGCAGGCAACGGTAGCTGGTGGCGGGAGATCCCCCGCTGCTGGTGGGAACCAATATTAGACGCATACACCAGACCATTAACAAGTTCTGCTTTTAAATCTGCTTCCAGTGTGCTTCAGCATTAGTAGTGCAGTGGTTAAATTTGGTGTGGTGGTTAAGTGGGCGGACTCTAATCTGGGAGAGCCAGGGTTTGATTCCCCACTCCTCCACTCGCAGTTGCTAGATGACCTTGGGCAAGCCGTAGTTCTGGCACAGCTGTTCTTGAAAAAGGGCAGTTTCTGTCAGAGCTCTCTCAGCCCCGCCTACCTCCCAGGGTGTCTGTTGTGGGGAGAGGAAGGGAAAGGAGTTTGTAAGCTGCTCTGAGACTCCTTTGGGTAGTGAAGGGTGGGGTATAAATCCAATCTCCTCTTCTCTTCTTCTTCTCTTCGAGATGCATATACAAGGCTATGAATCAGTTCTGCTTTTAAGTCTGCTACCGGTGTGCCTCGGCATTATTAGATTCATGTCGAGTGGCCTCCTGAGACTGACAATTTTTCCCTCTTTTTTTATAAAATACACCCTACAATTTTGCTGTTAAAAAAAAGAAGAAGATGCTACTCCTCACCTTTCCTCCTTGAGGTTCTTCCCTCCTCCTCTGTCTCTATTTCTCCCCCTCTCTTCAAGAGCCTGAAAGGGATCCTGAAGCTTTGTTGGTTTTCAGTTTGAACATTTTTTCTCCGCGTGCAAGGGGAACGGTCGGGGTCTCAGAGTTCAGCTGCCCCTGGGTGGGCCCTTCCAATCATCTTGGCCCCCCCATAAAGAAAACACAGACCTCCTGCCAAGGATTATGACCTGCCTGGGCCAAGGTATTTGACAGCTCCCCTAATTTAGCAGTCTTGACCAAAAACACACACACAAATATGAACCAGGAATACCAGTGCTGCACAAACAGAGAATCCAACCGGGAACTCAAGAGGAGAGAAGTCTCTCCTTATCGTCCATGAAAACACATGCTGAGAGAGAGAGCAACCAGCAATCATAAAACTCAAATTGTGAATTTCTAAGAATCTTAGAGCATGGCTGTGACTTGGGGTTGCCAGCCTCCAAGTGGGGCCCAGGAAAACTCCCAGAATTACAGCCGGCTACAAGGGACGAGGTGAGCTCCCGTCTCTAGTTCCAGCTCCTGCCAATCTAGCAGTTCGAAAGCAAGAAATTGCAAGTAGATAAATAGGTACCACTTCGGTGGGAAGGTAACAGCGTTCCATGCGCCTTGGTGTTTAGTCATGCCGGCCACATGACCACGGAAATGTCTTCGGACAGCGCTGGCTCTTCGGCTTTGAAACGGAGATGAGCACCGCAACCCTAGAGTCGGATTCGACTGGCTTTCGAGCAAGGGAACCTTTACCTTTACAAGGGATGAGGTACTCATGAGTGCACCCAGCACTGAAGAGCAAACATGCCAGGTCTGGAAAAGCTTTTGGGAACCACAGCAATCGGCCCTCCCTTTGGCTTTGTGTGGATGGCAACCAGCAGGCCAAAGAAAGGCAAAGCAACACAAGAGGAATAGGAAGAGGAGGAGGAGGAGGAGGAGATTGGATTTATACTCTGCCCTTCCCTACCTAGGAGGAAGGTTGGGCTGAGAGAGCTCTGACAGAAACCACTCTTTTTCGAGAACAGCTGTGCCAGAACTATGGCTTGCCCAAGGTCATCCAGCAGCTGTGAGTGGAGGAGTGGGGAATCAAACCTGGTTCTCCCAGATTAGAGCCCACACAGTTAATCACTACACCAAACTGTCTCGTTATCTTCTTTACTTGGGGGACAGGCAGTACTGGGAGATTTTCCAAGCTGGGGGGGACGGGGACTGCAATTGGTTGATGCTAACGACAGCTGTTCTCTGTAAGGGTCAACGGCTGCTGCTCATTGGGAGAACACCTGTTTGGTGAGCGGAAAGTCTCAGATGCCTCCTCTGGCATCCCTAGGTAGAGTATTTCCAAGAGCAGGTGCTGAGAAAGAACTTTCTCAGCCTGAGACTCTGGAGAGTTGGCGACAATATGTGTAAACAACACCACTTTAGATGGGTCAACCATCTGAGACATTCCTTAGGCAGCTGTCTGTGTTCAAATATCAGGGGACCTCTCTCCCTAATATAAAACACCAATGTACCTTTTTTGGGGGCGGGAGGAGGAAATGAACATCTCCAAACTCTGTGGTTCCCAGTAGATCAGAAACAAAAGTGGGAGTAGAAAAAAAGGGGGGGAGGAAACCTCACACATATGTTCCCCATTTGGCTTTTGCTCATAAAACTTCTAACTGATAACCTCCTCATTCAACTCTTCTTCTCTCTCAACAATCCCAGGGATGGAGTTGGTTTTTATACTCCACTTGTCTCGTCTCTACGGAGTCTTACAGCGGCTTACAATCACCTTTCCCTTCTTCTCCCCACAACAGACACCTTCTGTGGTAGGTGGGGCAGAGAGAACAGCTCTTGGAAGAACAGCTCTGAGAGAACTGTGACTGGTCCGAGGTCGCCCAGCAAGCTTCATGTGGAGGAGGCATGGGGAATCAAACCCAGTTCTCCAGATGACAGTCCGCCGCGCTTAATCTCTACTCTATGCTGGATGTTGTTCGATTTAAAGGGCTGGCGGAGGAAACATGGCCAGAAGCTAGAACGGTGCAAAGTGAGTTCCGTTTTCCCCCTAAGGACTTGCATTCCAGTAACGACGTCTCCCCCTCCCCCCAAGCTACTTGATAAACCACGCTGGAAATGGATGTAAGCTTGACAAGCAATTTGTAGCAGGTTATGTGAGTCTGTTTGCAAAGAAGAAGAGCAAATAAACTTCAGAGTATTTATCCCGGGATGAGTGTGGGCTGAAACCGGGATGACCTCAATGTAATGTGGAAAATAAAAAATTACCTTGAGATAATTACAGGGGTGAACTCGAATGTAGTGTAGAATGTAAGTTCGGGGACAGGGTTGAACCAGGACTTAAGGTCTAGTGCGGCATCGCCCTAGGAGTCTTGAGAGTGTAAATCTCAGCTTAAGGATAACAGGGAGGCACTGATGGAGAAAAGGCAGGTGTGAACCCCATCATAAATTAACATAATTAGCAGCTAGCAGGCCTGTAGCCAGGATTTTTTTTTTTAAGTCAAGGGGCATTTAAATTTCTTAGGGGGCACTGGCTAATCAAATTAATCCAGGGGAGAAGGCCGTGACGCCCTGGGCTGGAAGGGAAGTCAGGGGGCCTTGCCAGCAAGTTGGGGGGGGCTGGCCCCAAGATGCCCCACTGTGACTACGGGCCTGGCAGCTAGGCATACGGGATGGTGAGGGAGGCCAGGGCATCGAACAGATAGGCCAACCACTTAAGCAAAAAAATTAGCCGATATAGGTACAAGGTTACAGTTGGGCAAAACAGGGTAAGGACGGCCAATCAAAATTTTGAAAAAAGGGAGTCCTGTCGAACTATTAGAGCAGAAGCTCACTCCCTACTTCCTTTGCATTTAATGTGTGGGTTTGTGCTAGGGTTGCCAGACTCCAGGGGGGCCTGGAGATCTTCCAGTTTTACAATTGATCTCCAGACTACAGAGATCAGTTTCCTTGGGGGGATGGGGAATGGCTGCTTTGGAGGGTAGACTCCAGGGCATTGCTGAGGTCCCCTTCCCCCAACCCCGCCTCCCCAGGCTCTGCCCCCTCCAAATCTCCAGGTATTTTCCAACCCGATGCTGGCAACTCTAGTTTACGCCCAACTCGTGTGCACAGAAAGAGAGAGAAAAGTGCAAGATCCGGGAGAGGCAATCTGCAGATCAAAGCTTTACATCGAAATACATCAAACCGAGAAAGATTGGGGTGGGGGGGGGGATGTTTGGCCTTCTTTCTCCCAGAGAACGTTTTCTCCTCAAGGGAAGATTTAAGGCATATTACACAAGTCCGCTGGAAATGAAATGAAATTGCTGACTGCCAGTCGAGTTAAATCTTGAGCAGAGACAATGCATCATTCATCCTTTATAACCTCCTCATTACGGCTTCTTTGTCGCCCTCAAATTATAGGTCTGCAAAGGTACCCGGCTTAATTGTCTTGTAAGTCACTGTCGGGACTGCCTCTGTGCTAAATGCAGAGGCGCGGAAAGGAAGGCGACTCCAGCTCTCCCATTGTTCTTCGTTTGCACGGGAAGTAAACATTTCAATCAGTTTGCAAAAGCACCAAGACTCCCTCCGCCTCCTTCTCTGACACCAAGGCTGAGTTTGATTGGAAGAGCGGAGATAAAGGGAGTTGAGCTCAAACTCTCTTCAAACACTTAGTTTAGGTTGTTGACTTTGGTGGGACTACATTTATCCTGACTTGGACAGCCCAGGATGACCTGATCCCATCAGTTCTTGGAACCTAAGAAGAGTCAGCCCTGGTTAGTACTTCGATGGGAGACTACCAAGGAAGCTCATATTCCTTGGTATGCTACACTGAGACTATCAAGGAAGCTCATATTCCAGGTTGCTACACTGAGGCAGGGAATGGTAAACCACCCCTGTTCATCTCTTGCCTTGAAAACCCGACAGGGTCACCAGAAGTCTGCTGTGGCTTGATGACACTTTCCACCAACAGGACTACTTGGGGACTAAAGCAAGTCCTGGACGCTGATTCAAAAGGCTCCTAAAACTAATTTTTCATCTAGCTAAGCTGCGGGAAGTTGGGATTTCCCTAGGCTGGCTAAGACAAGCTCAAGGACTGCACAGCTTCTAAGGGCAAACATCCCTTGACCTGCCCCCTAGCAGGCCCACAGCCAGGATAGTGTGGCTTGTGGGGCATTTTTTTTTCTGGTGGGGCTGAAGTTCTCAGTGCAGAAAGAAAAGCCATTTAGCCAATAGAAAGCTGTTGCCAGGATAGATCTCTAAACTGCAAGCTGTCAGCCACTTGAGATGACAGTTCTCAGCTGCTGCAAGTGAAGCACTTCTGCCAGAGCAACAATTCTGATAACAAGCTAGCAGGTGGGGGATGATGACTTCTACAGACAAGAAAGCTAACACTTAGTCAGAAAAATTCTCTTAAAGGAGACTAGTTTCTTGACACCGAGTTAAAGGGATTCTAGAGGTCACCTACTCCAACCCCCCTTGCTCTGTGCGGGGATTAGTCATCTGAAGCACCCCACTCTGCTTAGAGGAGCACACACCTTTCAAAAACATTTCAAAATGATTGTGCCTTTAAGAAAGGGGGGGGTAGAGCCCCCCAAAGCCCCACTGTAGCTATGGGCCTGCCCCCTAGGGGCTGATTCAGAGATTGCAGACTTGTCTGGAGTCCTAAAACAAGGATGCTTTTGAGCATCGTTACCACCCAGGACTTGGCAAAAAAGAAAAACAGGCCCCGGTCATATGGGCCAGAAAATGCGGGGGAGAGGCGTGGCAGTTTGCCCCGGAGCTAAATAAGGCGTGGTAGCCCAATCATACGGGCCACCGGGTTGCCACACTCCAGCTCTGCGCCCCGATCACACCGCACTGCTGCAGCGCAGCAAAAAAGCAGCGAAGTGCGCATGCGCCATGGGGGGGGGCGGGCCACTGTTGGTGTCTTGTGTGTGTGCATGCGCTGTTCAGCGTTGGTGCGCATCCCATGGACACTTACAACATCCGGAAACCCCGGGGACATGGGCGGGCGTCAGAAGCCGCGGGATACTGGCGCTCCCGCGATCAGACGCCAGCCTTTGCCCCGGGGTTTCTGGAAACTAGTACTTCCGACCTACTAGTTTTTTACTCCGTGTTTTCCATGGGAAGCTGCGGGTTGGCCACGGGAGCACTACGCCTCCCAGATGTGCTCTTATGATCACACATGGAAAGTCCGCAGGGCTCCCGTGCCTTCAGGGGGGCAAATGCTCAGTGTGAATGGGGCTACAGGCAATTTTTTGAAGGGATGGACAAAAGCAAACCAATAAATGAAGTCAGGTTTCCCAAAAGCAAAAAAAAATAATAATAAATAAGCCCCTGCGCCCCAGTTCCAGTCAACAGTGTTTTCCTATTAAAACAGTGAAATGACATCAGAATCTAATCGCTGGTCCCAGCTGTTCGACACTTATTACCAGAAACCTTTGGTCTGCATTAGTAGATTTACCTTTAAAGAACTGTGCTTCTCTTTTCCTGCTGCAATCAATACTTCAGCCATATCTTCGACCTGCGCTGACCGGGCATGGATGTATAAGGATCGTCCTGCTTCCGATAAGTTCCTCAGTGCAACTAAAACCCCACTGGGCTCCACCTTGAAGTCTGGGTTTGAGACTTGAAAGTTCAACTTGTGATTTCCTTGACAATCATCAAATACCACTAGAAGGGCAAGAGAGGGGAAGAAGAAGAAGAAGAAAAGGTGTCAGTCTTGATTCAATAACACCCGGGTGAGACGGTGGATTTGTTTTATCCTGCAAATCTCTGGCATTAAGTGGCTATAATGATAAGAGGGGGGCAAGGCATTGAAGCAAAATGCAGCACCTTAATCCACCCTTCCTTCACAGACTTCCAAGTGTCTACTGAAAGGGCAAGAGGAATGATGGTTTAATAGCCTGAGGAGGGCGGATTTTGGGATGGGAGCCAACTCAGCCGGGATGTAATTCCATAGAGTCCACCCTCTGATGCTAGCATTTCCTCCAAGGGAACTGATCTCTGTAGTCCTGTAATGACAGGAGAACTCCAGGCTCCACCTGGAGGTTGGCGACCCTAGGCCAGGGGGTGTCGAATTCATTTGTCATGAGGGCCAGATCTGACATAAATGAGACCTTGTTGGGTCGGGCCATATATGTCATAAAATGCAATGCCAGGTAGCGGAGATATAAACTTTATGAAGGACACAAACACAAACATTGTGGGTTTTTGTTTTACTTAAAATAAAAACATGCTTAAAACATGAGCACTCTTGCCATATTTCGTTCATTTAACAGCGTCTGATCACTGACGCCTCTTGCTCTGAATTATTGCATCAAAATGCCTGTGCTGTTGCAATCCAGAGTCTGCTGTTCAGGTGTGTATCTGTAAGCTGCAAACCTACGATGACACAGCAGCAGCAGAACTGGAAGAAGAAGCAGAAGACAGCCAGTTTCACTGCGGGCCTGATAGAAGCCCTCTGGGGGCCTGATCAGGTCCCCGGGGCCAGATGTTTTACACCCCTGGGCAGTATGCCTGAGTAGAATTGAGAGAAGGTAAAGCAACTCCTTAGCTGGGCAAACCCATTCCCTGTAAGTCGGCATGCTCCCAATAAAAGCCAAGCTGAGCCACAACCTGGGGTGAGACAGAGCTTCCTTAAAAGAAGGCTGGGATGGGAAAACGTCCGCTACAACTCTTTTGGGTCCTCCGGCACACACAAGATCAATACAATAAAGGAACAGTTCCCTATTTTGTTACTTTTACGTTCTCCCCCCCCCCCCGGTCAACAGTGTCGGAATCTCTGTGCCTTGGTTTTGTAGATTAATTTGCATCAGGTGCACACCCTCTTGGACAGACACTGTAATGTGGTGAGAGGGTCTGTGCGTGTCAGCAAAGCTGCGGGCAATACCATAAGGGGTCTAGACTCTGTCACCCAAAGAGTGATTAACACATGGAATTCACTGCCACAGGAGGTGGTGGCAGCTACAAGCATGGACGGCTTCAAGAGGGAATTAGATAAACATACGGAGCTGAGGTCCATCAGTGGCTATTAGCCACAAGGTATAGATAGGAACTCTCAGTCTGGGGCAAGTGATGCTCTGTATTCTTGGTGCTTAGGAGGAGTCAACAGTGGGAGAGCTTCTAGTATCCTGGCCCTACTGGTGGACTTTCTGATGGCCCCTGGTATTTTTGGCCACTGTGTGATAAAGTGTTGGACTGGATGGGCCATTGGCCTGATCCGACATTGACTTCTCTTGTGTTCTTATGTTCTTAAGAGGCTAAAGTCCTGGCAGGGTCACTTAAGGTGGAATGGTTGCAGCTGAGACACCAGACTAAGATACCCTTCAGGTATCTGAACAGCCCCACCAGCAGGAGAGAACACAGTTCCAGTGGCGATGGGGCGGAGGAGTCCTTGAAAGTGTAGCTACTGGGCAGAAGCAGTAGTGGAAGGTGACATTGGCAGAGGCTCTTTCATAGGCAACGGCCGTGCCACTTCAGCTAACCCTGGTTAGTACGGCACAGAAGAAGGCGATAATAATTATAATTATCATATGACATTGTGTATAGAAGAGCGAGGAGATCCTAAGGTTGTCTGGCAGCTAGAAGTTCTAGCTCTTCAGCGTTATGAACCACTAGGTGGTGAGCTAGACTTGTTATTAAGGCAAGTGATGTTTCAGAGGTGGCTTGCCATTGCCTACATCTGTGTCATAACCCTGGTATGCTTTGGAGGTCACCCTTCCAAATACTAGCCAGGGCCAACCCGGCTTAGCTTCTGAGATTGAAGATCGATGATTTCTGATTAAGGCTACCTGACTCTCATCACATCTTGGAAGTTAAGCAGGGCTGGCCCCAGTTAATATTTGGATGGAAGGAAGTCGAGGGTTTCTATGCAGAGGCAGGCAATGGCAAACCACCTCTGCTTGTCTCTTCCCTCGAAAATCCTAAAGGATCGCTGTAAATTGGACACTAGGTTACGGCACTTTGTTCCACCATTCTTACACTCAGGGTTGTCTTCCTTTTGAGTAAATACAATATATGGCATTCATGCACCATCTGCATACCTGGTATCTGTTTTTTTAACCATTAACTGCAGGCTACTTTGCCTTTACTTGACTGTGTGAAAGGACACTGGAAATCATAGGAAAGTTGTGGACAAAACCCACATGGGATGGGAGCAATAGAAAGGAGAAAGCATGCTAGATCCAACCCAATAACCATGTCCTAAAAGCAAAGATATTTAGCACATAATTTCCAGCTTTACAAAGTCTGCTAAACAGTCCATTTATTTAAAGCTACCTGACTGTAAACACACACAGAGACCAGGAAGTTACATAAGATAAAAACAGAAGAAGGTTCCTGATACATCAGGCTAGTGGTCCGTCTAGTCTAGAATCTTAGAAATTCTAAGTTAGAATCATAGTGGGAAGAGATCTCCAGGGCCATCTAGTCCAACCCCCTTCACAATGCAGGAAATTCACAAATACTTCCCCCCCCATCCCCAGTGACTCCTGTTCCATGCCCAGAAGATGACCAAAAAAACCCCAAACCCCTTCAGGATCTCCGGCCAAACTGGCCTGGAGAAAAATTACTTCCTGACCCCAAAGCAGCAATCAGAAATTTCCCTGAGTGTGTAAGAAAGGGCCACAAGAACTAAGCACTGACGCAACCCTTCCTGCCCTCCCTCACATGATCTGCCTAAGTTCACAGAATCAGCACTGCTGTCAGATGGCCATCTAGCCTCTGTTTGAAAACCCCCAAAGAATGAGAGCCCACCACCTCCCGAGGAAGCCTGTCTAGCATCCTGTCTCAACACAGTGACCAGCCAGTTGCCCCACAGGGCATAGAAGCCAAGGCCTTCCACTGATGTGGCTTCCTGGTGCTGATATTCAGAGGTTTTCTGCCTCTGAATGTGAAGGTTCCCTTTGGTCATCATGGCTAGTGGCGACTGATAGACCTGTCCTCCACGTATTTGTCTACTCTGGTTCATTTCTGGTGGTGTGCGTAAGTACCACCAATACTGCTGTTCAATGTGATGTCACCAGCTTAAGAAGAGCCCTGCTGGATCAGACCAGTGGTCCATCTAGTCCAGCATCCTGTCTCACACAGGGGCCGACCAGCTTCCACACCATGACATCACTGGACCTATCATGACCTCAAGAGCCTCCATCCAAGAAGCCTCATTGTTTGGGATCGGGGGGCGGGGGAACCTGGCATCCCACCCCCTCCCCTCAATTCACTCATGTCGCTCATCATAAAAGTTCTGGTCACAGGGCCTGTGCACCAGCAGTGGAAATGCTCAGTGTAATTTCATTTCAGGCAGTGGCGTCAAAGGGAGACGCGCATCCAGAACGCAATTCAAAGGATCATCCGCAGCAACGGCGTTGAGCAAACCTGAAATACACCCTCCACTTTGGGAGCGTCTCTTCCAGGTTTACAACATGAAAAAACAGCGGGCGAGAACAGAATGTTTTCAGTTAATAATTATAGAATAATCATCCCAGGCTTGGCCTGGGCATCTTTAAATTCCTTAAGGCTAGCAAAACAGTTCTGGGTAATAATTTTGCTTCATATTAAGAACCAATTCTGTCCATTTGATGGAAATTACTGGAGGATGATTGGTTTCACTATCAAGCCGCCTCCCTGAATATATGAATTTCCACACTTCAACAGTGCTGTAATTGTTATTGTGTGGACGACTGTAATTATACTCAGTGCAGGCTTTTCCTTAACGGAAAGCTTATTGTGTTTATGGATCTGAGCTCCATCTCTAGCGGGCGGCCGATTGGTAAAGCTCACTCTTCCTGCCAATAAAGACGCAGAATTCAGGACATGAAGTTTACAAGCACGGTACTTACAGGGGTATGAACGGAACTAGGCTTACCATCCTCCAGGTGGGGACTGGAGACCTCCTGGAAGGATTACTGATCTCCAGACTGCAGAGATCCATTCTCCTGGAGGAAAAGGCTGCTTTGGAGGGTGGACTACATGGCAGTCCCTGCCTTCCCCAAACCCTGCCCTTCCCCGCCCCATCTCCACTCTCCAAATCTCCAGGAATTTCCCAACCCTAACCAGAGCCTCCAAGAAGCCACCAAGCCGAGCCGTCATCCTGATGACTGGCAGTTTTCCATGGACTTCCAACTGTACTTAGCAGGGCTATTTTGGGGCAGGGACGCACAGAAACAGAGTTCCGGCTGGCTCCTGAATTGGCCATGCCCAGCAGGAACTCATTAGGATTGGCCACACCCAACAGCAGAAACTCATTAGTATTGGCTACATTAGGGCTGTGTGGCCTAACATGCAAAGGAGTTCCTGCTACCAAAAAAGCCCTGGGTTTTGACAACGAACGAGGTAAACAGAACAAGAAGCAAAAGGTGGGTATGGCTGGATGACCAGACTTCTGGTAACATCGGGGTGTGGCCTGTTATGCTAATGAGTTCCTGCTGGGCTTTTCCTACAAAAAAAGCCCTGCTGCTTAGGATTGCACTCTGGATTCCATAGGACCTACATCATTAGTAGACTGACATTTAGCATTTGTATAGCGCCTTCAGTGTTCAAAGCGTTTCTCAGGTATTAACACAGCGATCCCTACGTCAGACCTGCAAAGCAGGCCAAGTATCCTTATTGACCATGTTACGACTGAAAGAGATGGCTTGCCTAAGGCCACAAAGCACGTGTTTGGCTGGGATCTAAATGTGTGAGGGCAGGGCCAGACGCTCTCCTGGATGCCCCATTTAGTATCCCAGTGGCTGAGTCAGCGGCTGAGCCCTCCACTGCTGTCAAAGGCTGAGGCAGTGAGGGGGGAGGGATGGTGGCTGGGGGGCCCGCCTTAACTTTAGGATTGCCAGGCCTCTGCTGGAGGTGGGGAAGCCCCTGCCCTTGGGCCCCGCCACCTGCCCGTGGAGGGATTTACCGGCAGGGAAGGCAGGTGTAGGACATTGTCGCCGGTGGCATGACAACATCACTTCCAGCATGTACCAGAAGTGATGTCCTCATGTTGCTATGGCAGAAGAAATTTTTTTACCACAGAGAAATATCAGGGCATTGCCACAGTGCTGGCGATGCAATGATGTTACTTCTGGCGCACGCAGGAAGTGATGTCGTCATATCACCGGGGCCATGGCCTGGGCCTCCCTCCCACTCCTGGGAAGAAGAAGAAGAGATTGGATTTATACCCCACCCTTCCCTACCCGAAGGAGTCTCAGAGCGGCTTACAAACTCCTTTCCCTTCCCCTCCCCAGAACAGACTCCCTGTGAGGTAGAAGAAGAAGAAGAAGAGATTGGATTTATACTCTGCCCTTCCTTACCCGAAGGAGTCTCAGAGTGGCTTACAAATTCCTTTCCCTTCCCCTCCCCACAACAGACACCCTGTGAGGTAGAAGAAGAAGAGGAGATTGGATTTATACTCTGCCCTTCCCTACCCGAAGGAGTCTCAGAGCGGCTTACAAACTCCTTTCCCTTCCCCTCCCCACAACAGACTCCCTGTGAGGTAGAAGAAGAAGAAGAAGAGATTGGATTTATACTCTGCCCTTCCTTACCCGAAGGAGTCTCAGAGCGGCTTACAAATTCCTTTCCCTTCCCCTCCCCACAACAGACACCCTGTGAGGTAGAAGAAGAAGAGGAGATTGGATTTATACTCTGCCCTTCCCTACCCGAAGGAGTCTCAGAGCGGCTTACAAACTCCTTTCCCTTCCCCTCCCCACAACAGACTCCCTGTGAGGTAGAAGAAGAAGAAGAAGAGATTGGATTTATACTCTGCCCTTCCTTACCCGAAGGAGTCTCAGAGCGGCTTACAAATTCCTTTCCCTTCCCCTCCCCACAACAGACACCCTGTGAGGTAGAAGAAGAAGAGGAGATTGGATTTATACTCTGCCCTTCCCTACCCGAAGGAGTCTCAGAGCGGCTTACAAACTCCTTTCCCTTCCCCTCCCCACAACAGACTCCCTGTGAGGTAGAAGAAGAAGAAGAAGAAGAGATTGGATTTATACTCTGCCCTTCCTTACCCGAAGGAGTCTCAGAGCGGCTTACAAATTCCTTTCCCTTCCCCTCCCCACAACAGACACCCTGTGAGGTAGAAGAAGAAGAGGAGATTGGATTTATACTCTGCCCTTCCCTACCCGAAGGAGTCTCAGAGCGGCTTACAAACTCCTTTCCCTTCCCCTCCCCACAACAGACTCCCTGTGAGGTAGAAGAAGAAGAAGAAGAAGAGATTGGATTTATACTCTGCCCTTCCTTACCCGAAGGAGTCTCAGAGCGGCTTACAAATTCCTTTCCCTTCCCCTCCCCACAACAGACACCCTGTGAGGTAGAAGAAGAAGAGGAGATTGGATTTATACTCTGCCCTTCCCTACCCGAAGGAGTCTCAGAGCGGCTTACAAACTCCTTTCCCTTCCCCTCCCCACAACAGACTCCCTGTGAGGTAGAAGAAGAAGAAGAAGAGATTGGATTTATACTCTGCCCTTCCTTACCCGAAGGAGTCTCAGAGCGGCTTACAAATTCCTTTCCCTTCCCCTCCCCACAACAGACACCCTGTGAGGTAGAAGAAGAAGAGGAGATTGGATTTATACTCTGCCCTTCCCTACCCGAAGGAGTCTCAGAGCGGCTTACAAACTCCTTTCCCTTCCCCTCCCCACAACAGACTCCCTGTGAGGTAGGTGGGGCTGAGAGAGCTCTGACAGAAACAACTGCTTTTCAAGAACAGCTGTGCCAGATCTTGTGACTGACCCAAGGTCACACCAGCAGGTGCAAGTGGAGGAGTGGGGAATCAGACCTGGTTCTCCCAGATTAGAGTCCGCACACTTAACCATGACATCAAGCACTATACCAAGGAGGGACTTGGCAACCCTAAACCCAATGCCCCACAATAACTAAGTCGGCCCCCACTCCCTGAACACTCCCTTCGGCTCTCCACCATTTCAGTTCTCACTGTAGCTATCGAATGGGAAGAAAAATCTAAGTAGGACAAAGGAACCAATTTTTCTGCTTCTGATTTGACACATCTTGACACCTCAAAGCACAAATGACATCACACCCCTGGCTGGAAATGTCCCGTACCTGAAGATGTGAAGGTATTGATTAGATAAAGCAGGACTTGCCGGTAATTCCAGGTAGCGTATGTTCATTACCTTTTTTATTATATTGGTATGATTCTGGAAGAATCGATAATGCAGACGGAAATAGGAACAGGCACCCAAGCAAACCGCCCTTGAGCGGACTACTCCAAAAAAAATACAGTAGCAGCAAGAGATTTACGGCCCTGCTCCGGTACCCTTTTCACTCCCCAGTTAGACTCCAGCAAGAGGGCTAAGATTTTCTTGCTGAGTCAGTGTGGACAGAGCAGGCTGTGAAAACTCCTGCCCGTTGTCAAGACCTGAACCCTGCTGTACACCAAGGCCTGGGTTAGGGTTGCCAGCTGATGGCTGGCGCCTGGGGGAAGACCAGGGGGAGGGAGGACATGGGGGGGGTTACTATCATCGACTGTGTTGTGATATCACTTCCAGTGGAAACCTGGAAGTATTGTCAAATTGCTCTAGGAATCTCCAGGAAATGTATGGTAAAGCCATAGAGTTCCCAGTGATTTCTAGAGTGATATGATGTCACTTCCATCTTTCCCCTGGAAGTGATGTCATATCGTCTGCATCAATAGCATTATTTTTAAAAAAATTTCTTCCACCACCCAAAGGAGCAACAGTGGGAAGCCCTATCCTGGACTCTGTTTCGTGGCTTTTTGTTTTGTTTTGTTGACTCCAAATGGTCCACATTGTTCCTATGTTGAGTACAAGATTTAACACCAATAACTGCTGAACAGATCTTGACTCGTTTCAGACTAAGAATCCTTTCACTGCATCAAAAAGCTCTTCTATGAATATGTCGTAAGGGACCGGCCACACCTAGATGACTCAGGCTTAGCAGGTTGCCCAACATGGCAGGCAATGCTCCAGGACCCACTGCCACTTTTTGTAGCAGTGGGAACAAAAATGGGTGCTGAGAAGTGACGATGCATGATGTTCTGACATCACTTCCTGTTGCACCTCTGGGCGCTCTAGGAATTTCCCCATATCTCTATGGTTTTTATAACCTCACTCCACACCCTCCCCACACACACCATTTTGTTCTTGCTGGAGCAAAGAGGCCAGCTGGCGATGGTAGATGATGATGATGATGGAGGATAGACAGATAGATGGATGGATGGATGATAGGTAGGTATCCAGGTAAGTAGACAGATGACAGATAGATAGATCCAAACTTTTCTTTTAATAAAGGCAGAGTTATTTATTTATTGATGTCTCCTACTCCTCCTGCCTTTGCCAACTGAACATCTTTATTGTTGCTAATATCCGTATGGCACGGAACCAGCTCCAAAAGGCAACACGGGAGGAAACAGAACCTCTGCCAAGCATCTCGCAATGAAAAAACAACCTATATTTCACTCCTCCTGCTGTTCCTTTCCCAGGCTGCTGGCATGAGGTCGGGTGTCAGGTCCTCCAAGAAACTTTTTTATGTCTGTGTTCCGCGATCCACACGGAGAGCGGGGATGCCAACTTGGCAGCGTGTGCTTTCATTACAGCTCTCCTACACAGCTGAAAGCCGTGTGCAGCATTTTCCAAGAGTTGACTCACATCACACATCAAAGTATTATTATTTTTCTCCCAGAATGGTTACAACTCAAGTCTGCAGACTCTGGGCGTAGAGACTGGCTGTCCGGACATCCATTTATTCATTTCTACCCTGCTTTTCTACCCAATGGGGATTTCCCCCCCAACATTGTTCTCCACCCATTTATTTTATCCACACAACAATAAACCTGCGAGGTAGACTAGGCTGAGAGCATGTGAGTGGCCCAAGGCCACCCAGCCATCTTCCAAGGTGGAGTGGGGATTTGAATCTGGGGCTGATTTCCCACTACAGCTGCCTCGGCGTTGTGCCGCCGTTTGCCCCGACACTATTGGTCAATTTCACACCCGAAGCCACGGGGCTGCATTTTGAACCGCGGCTTCGCTCGATTTCCCCTGCAGTTTCGTGATCCTGGTTTTTGAGGATCACGAAACTGCGGGGGAAATCGGGCGAAGCCGCGGGTCAAATGCAGCCCCGCGGCTTCGGGTGCGAAACTGAACAATAGTATTGGGGCAAACAGCGGCGCAACACCGAGGCAGCTGTAGTGGGAAATCAGCCTGGGTCTCTTGAATCTTAGGGCACAATCACATGCACAATTAGCCACGCCATCGGCGTGAATGCCGGGCGGATTTAAAGGGCGCGATCAAACACAAGCATCTGGGAAGTGTCCCGCACCCATCGGCAACCCATTTTGCTCCGCTGCAGAAGCGGAGTAAAAAGACACCAGGGAAGGTCCGGTAGTAAATGGGTTGCTACAGGCCACAGATGGACTTTCCCCTGTCTGATCGCTGCAGCGTGCTCTCGCAACATCGGGATGGTCTCATCAGGTCATCCCAACTCCATGCCGTTGTTTTTTTCCCCCCTTCTCAATATGCGAATCATTGCAGACTCCATAGGGAGCCCTCAGTGCTGAGATGCGATTCATCGATTCCCCGTTTAAGCGGATCAGAAACAAACGGCAAAAAAAGAGAGACTCACCCGCGGTTGCGTCTGATCATGCAGTGGTGGGCTGCCCCCGCAGCTTCAAAGGACTGTGTGATCACGCAACTGCAGGTCAAATTCCTCCGGGGGAAATAGCCTCGCTTCTCCCCCTGGTTTATCTTGCATGTGTGATTGTATCCTTAGTCTGTCACTGTAACCACTACACCGCACTGGCCATGATGTGCCATCTGGTCACTGTTTGCCAAGCGCTGGGAAGTGTTTAAAACGCGGGTTAAAGATGGGGTGGCCTATAGCCAGCAACTGTCACGTTCCCAACATATTAGGATGATCCCAAATCCCTCAGCCTTACTGTTCGGGCTCCCCAGACCCCCTTTCAATGGCGTTTCCCCCTTGCGCTAATTTATCCCTTGAGTCTCGATTTCTTCGACGTTTGCTATTACCTCTCAATAATCTCCGCCATAAAATGTACATTAATCCATTATATGTATTATAGGCATACGAATTACCTGTGTTGTACGCACAGAACCATATAATTTGTGCACAGAAAACTGCACACGATGTGTACACAATGCAAACCCATTTGTTGAACCAACAATGGCAGGCAGTGAACAGAAACCGTTCAAAAGGAAGGCCCATTACAGACGGACAGTTCACTGCAGAGAATCGGAGCAGTCAAGGCTTTAAGCTTGACTTCAGATTCTCTGCTTGCCATACACAGTATTCTCCCCCCCCCCTGGTGTATTTATTCGGCAGCTAAAATGCTCTCACTGCAATCAGAAATCTAGCAAGGCAGGGACACTGGCTCCACCCCTTCTTTGCTGGCTTAGTTGCTTTTCTGGTGTAGGGTTTGGTGTAGTGGTTGGGAGCGTAGACTCTAATCTGGAAGAACCGGGTTGGATTCCCCACTCCTCCACATGCAGCCAGCTGGGTGACCCTGGGTCAGTCCCAGTTCTCTCAGAGCTGTTCTCTCAAGAGCAGTTCTCTCAGAGCTCTCTCTCATCCCCACCTACCTCACAGGGTGTCTGTTGTGGGGAGAGGAAGGGAAGGAGGTTGTAAGCTGCTCTGAGACGCCGAGTGAAGAGCAGGGGGCTGGGGGGTGGCTTTTTCATTTTTTTTCGATGGGTTCCAGCGTGGTGCCTGTGGGGAACCACGGTGCCTGCTGGCAACTTTCCTGGCACCTGCCAAGTGCTTTTTTAGAAAGTGTGAGGGGGTAGGTTGGCCATTAGCCTGGCAGGTCATCTGATTGGCTGTGCAGATTAAAAGGCACCCCATTAAACAGGCTTTCTGCCTGCACTAGGGCTGCAAGAGTTACTATTACAGTTATATACATAACCTGGCTTCCTGACGTTGTGTGATGGGCTCCTCCTCCACTAGCGGCCATTCTGTCACTGTGCCCAGAGCCCTGTGCCAGAACTCCACAGGTGCCCGGCTCAGAAATGTCGGGGACCCTTGTTTTCTGGCTACTCCTGAAGTCATCGGGAGCCTCCGGCCTTGGCTTCTGCTTGTCACCCGCCTCCATGGAGCTGGGGCTCCTGTGCACATGGCAGCCCGTCACCAGGCCCCTGACCCTGGACCAGGTGCTCTGGGGTGCTCTGCTGGGTGGCCAGGAAGGGGTGCTGCAAGCAGGGGGGAGAGGCGGGCCACTGCAGTTATTGGGTGGGACTTTACATGCCGCTGTTGACCCAGGGATGGCAGTGGGGGCCGGAGCGCTGAGTGGGATGGTGTCGAGTAGCAGGCGAAGCAGTAGATGGCATGGAGTAAGAGCCTTGGAGGGGCCAGCCGGGCTGGTCTGTGCACCCAGACAGCTATGCCTGAGAGCCCAGCTGCCCTGGCTGCTGGGAGATGTGGCTGGGTGGGCTGTGGATGGCCAACTTGTCACAGGATGCCAGCAACTTCACCTGGCGAGCATGACGGGGAGATGAGCAGTGTGGCCGGCCAGCTGCTGGGGATGGTTCTGCTGGTGCCGGCTGGATGGTTGGCAATGGTGGAAGGGGCCTTACTGCACTATGCCATGCTGGAGGAGCTGCCACCGGGCTCGGCAGTGGGCTGAGCTCCTCTAAAGTCTACGCCCTAGGCATTTGCCTAGTCGACCTAACGGTAGCACCGGCCCTGGGTCCAGTCACACCCTCCCAGCCTAACCTACCTCATCAGCTTGTTCAGAGGATAAGATGGAGGAGAAGAGAACAAAGCCGGTTGCGTTGGGTCCCCCCAGCTGGGGAGAAAAGCAGGGTGCAAATCGAGTAAACACATACATGCATAAATATTTTGCATTCCCTTGGGAACGCCACACTGCGCCTAAACAGTCCCACGCACAGCCATCTCCTTTTTGCAAATTGGAACTCGCCGCAAATTCCTGACAGACCCTTGCTGCGAGAGGACTGGAGACCCTGTGGCACACATAACCCAGTGCTGGAAAAACACTCCTAATAATATAGTTTCAAACTGAATGACTTGAGAGACAGGTTAAAGTGCTACTCTGCGATTCCGCCGGAGAAAAGCTTTCGCCCCGCTCCGACTCGGCTCCCCAGCCCAGCACTAAGAGCATTAGCTTTGCTGGTACCCAGTGGGGAATCTTCTCCCTCAATTGTACAACGCTTCTTATTCAAAAAGGTAGGAAATTGTATCTTAAGAGGCATCGCCAAAAAATAAAAGCCTTTGTCTCTTCGCTACCTGCGGCAAAAGTGATACCCAACTCATTATTTCCAAGGCGCTTGGCTTGTTTTGACAAAAGAACATGATGCATCGGTTTATGCACGGCGGAGACATGAAAATGAGTAATATCCACGCGTGGCCCACAATATCTTCCTTCTCTTTCGAAATAGGGAGCGGGGGGAGAGGCGTTCAAGACCTCACATAAAAGAAATATGCCGAGAACACTCAGAGCCAATACGGATTCTCACAAGGAGATGCTATTCTTTTACTATTATTATTATTATTGGAAGAAAAGAGTTTAGCTTTTACTTTTAAAGAAATAACAGTCTGTGCTGCTTCCTTCTAAAAAAGAGCCTCCGTCTAAATAAATACTTCCCTTGCATCAGCTAAGCTGGGCTTTGACTGGAGGTGGTTCATCCTTTTTAACAGGGCTCTTTTTGTAGAAAAAGCCCAGCAGGAACTCATTAGCATGATAGGCCACACCTAACAGCAGAAACTCATTAGCGCATTAGGCCACACCCCTGACAGCACAGCAAATTGGCATATTAGGCCACACCCCCATGTTACCAGATGTGTGGTCATCCAGCCACACCCACCTTTTGCTTCTTATTCTGTTTACCTTGTTTGTTGTCAAAACCCAGGGCTTTTTTTGGAGCAGGAACTCCTTTGCATGTTAGGCCACACACCCCTAATGTAGCCAATCCTCATGAATTTCTGCTGTTGGGTGTGGCCTATTATGCTAATGAGTTCCTGCTAGGCGTGGCCAACTCGGGAGCCAGCCGGAACTCCCTTCCTGCACGTTCCTGCCCCAAAATAGCCCTGCTTTCTAATACTCCCCACACTATTTCTCCATCCTCCCTGGGTGACCCAGGCCGCCCGATCTCATCAGATCTCAGAAGCAACAGTTACTGAAACCTGAACTTGATTAGAACTTGGAGGGGAGATCGCCAAGAAAGTCCAGGGTGACTACGTAGGGTAATCTGGGGGTGGAGAGGAGCGCCTGAAAGTGAGAGACCCCCGCCCGGACCAAGGGGTCCGGCAATCCTACCGCTGTTCATTTCTCCCCGGACCTGGATAGCTGGTCCAATTTTGTCAGACCTTGGTTGCTAAGCAGCACTGGCCCTGACTAGTTCTTGGATGGACAAATGTGGACAATCACAACCTAGTCAGAGAACCAGTGTAAAGAAAACAGTCGTGGTGGTCTGACCCACAGATCAAAGACTTGCAAAGAAAAGGTTTTCTGTATTTTATGGCCAACGAGCACTACAGCACAATAAACAGATTCTGGAAAGCTTCAGGTGAGACGTCCGGGATCCGTTAGAAGCTTAGCAGTATATTTGAGCCTGAATACTTACTGAGATCAGCGTCCTCTCTGAATGTATTACCCTTCCTGATTTTTTTTGTAAAGCACTTTATGAGCAAGAGGGCTTTTGTACTACTCTAATATTTCCTGAGGAAGATCCAGGGCTATTTTGGGGCAGGAACGCACAGGAACAGAGTTCCGGCTGGCTCCCAAGTTGGCCCCACCCAGCAGGAACTCATTAGCATAATAGGCCACACCCAACATCAGAAACTCATTAGGATTGGCTACATTAGGGCTGTGTGGCCTAACATGCAAAGGAGTTCCTGCTACAAAGAAAGCCCTGGGTTCTGACAACAAGCAAGGTATATGGAATAAGATGCAAAAGGTGGGTGTGGCTGGATGGCCACACTTCTGGTAACATGGGGGTGTGGTCTAATATGCCAATGAGTTTCTGCTGTTGGGTGTGACCTATTATGCTAATGAGTTCCTGCTGGGCTTTTTTTACAAAAAAAAAAAGCCCTGGGAAGATCCAATTTTGGAACGCTCCCGGCCTCCGATGGGGCGCCGTTGGTGCCTGCGCCGGCGATTAGGAGTCTGGGAGTGCTCCTGGAACCCTCCTTGTCAATGGAGGCCCAGGTAGCAGCCACTGCTAAGTCGGCCTTTTACCATCTGTGGCTGGTTCGGCAGTTGGCTCCTTTCCTCGATCGCGACGATCTGGCTGCAGTGATCCACGCGATGGTCACCTCGAGGCTAGACTACTGTAACGCTCTCTACATGGGGCTGCCCTTGGTGCAAATCCAGAGGCTGCAGCTAGTGCAGAATGCCGTGGCCAGGCTACTGATATGCCTCCCTAGATGGGAGCACGTCTGGCCGATGCTGAAGGGGCTGCACTGGCTGCCAATAGCATACTGAATTCGCTTCAAGATGCTGGTACTTACCTTTAAAGCCCTATATGGCCAGGGTCCAACATACCCCATATATACCCCAGGGAGTATCTATGGGTCAGACTCTCACAACTGTTTTCTTTACATTTGTTCTCTAGTACTTGGATGGGAGACCACCAAGGAAGTCCAAGGTTGCTACACAGAAGTAGGCAATGGCAAACCCACCCCTGAACATCTTCTTGCCTTGGAGACCCCATGAGGGGTCGCCATCAGTTGGCTGCAACTTGATCGCCCTCTACACATGCATACCCATTCCCCACAAATTAGAGAGCAGCTCCAATGAGTAAAGTT
This sequence comes from Gekko gecko, assembly GCA_029375565.1. Lineage (NCBI taxonomy): Eukaryota > Metazoa > Chordata > Lepidosauria > Squamata > Gekkonidae > Gekko > Gekko gecko. The sequence goes on from JAPDNY010000014.1 coordinate 7,957,709, forward strand.
CACCAATGGCTTTTAGCCGTGGCAACTGAAGAGGATCTCAGAGGCAGTGGTCCACCTGGACACCAGTAACAGAGGGGGCCATAGCAGGTGGAATTCTTGGTCTCAGAGCTCCTGCTTTCAGGGTCTTCTGGAACTAGTAGCCGGCCACGGCAGGAAGCAGGCTGCTGGGTGAGACCACGGGTCCAATCCAGCACACCTCTTCTCCTGTCCGCCTTCTCTCTTGATCTGAACTTCCTTTGCTCAGTTCGGCTAAAAGTTCTCCTGGCCAATTTGATTCAAGCCACAGTACATCCGAAAGGATAAGGGAGCATCCAAATATATACCCTGCCTCCTCCCCCCAACAATCAGGAGACTTCAAAGGGAAATAGAATCAGAGAATCACAGCGTTGGCAGGGGCCATATACAGGCCATCTAGTCCAACCCCCTGCTCAATGCAGGCATCCCTGACAAGTGTTTGTCCAGCCGCTGCTTAAAGACTGCCAAGGGATGGGGAGCTCGCCACCTCCCTAGGCAGCTGATTCTACTGTTGCACGACTCTGACCGTAAAAAAAGTTTTCCCCTAATATCCAGTACCTTCCCACTCTTAATTTAAACCCATTCTTGCGAGTCCTCTCCTCTGCTGCCAACAGGAACGGCTCCCTGCCCTCCTCTGAGTGACAGCCCTTCCGATACTTCGAGAGAGCCATCCTGTCCCCCCTCGACCTCCTCTTCTCCAGACTCAACATTCCCAAGTCCCTCAGCCTCTCCTCACAGGGCTTGGTCTCCAGATCAATAATAGGTTTTTCATCTGCCCCTTGGGAAAACTTGGAATCAGAGAATCACAGAGTTGGAAGGGGCCATATGCAGGCCATCCAGTCCAACCCCCTGCTCCATGCAGGACCAGCCTAGAGCAACCCTGACTAGGGTTTGTCCAACTGTTGCTTAAAGACTGCCAGTGAGGGGGAGCCCACCGCCTCCCTAGATAGCTGATTCCACTACTGCACAATGCTTACTGTATCCCCTCCCCTAATGAAATAGTGCATTTTGGGGAGAGTTCCCAGCAGGGAGGGAGTCTTCTGTAGCACTTTGGCCAGGACATAGCTTGTACAAGAGAGCCAGTTTGGTGTAGTGGTTAAGTGCACGGAGTCTTATCTGGGCGAACTAGGTTGGATCCCCCAGTCCTCCACTTGCAGCTGCTGGTGTGACCTTGGGTCAGTCACAAGCTCTGGCACAGCTGTTCTCTCAAGGACAGTTTCTGTCAGAAGTTCTCTCAGCCCCGCCTACCTCACAGGGTGTCTGTTGTGGGGAGGGGAAGGGAAAGGAGTTTGTAAGCCGCTCTGAGATGCCTTTGGGCAGGGAAGGGCAGAGTATAAATCCAATCTCTTCTTCTCCTCTCTTCTACTTTGTTCATCCCTACTGCCCACAGACCGTGGATCTACAGATTCTCAGGGCCCCAGCTCTAAACACACGTTTATGGATTGCCTCTTGAAATGCTCTTTTGGTGGGAAAGTGATGAACAGACCAAACAGGAAAAAGTAATTGGCCGGACTTGGGTGCCCCAGCCTAGCCTGACCTCATCAGATCTTGGAAGATAAGCCGGGTCGGCCCTGGCTAGCAATGTTCCCTCTAAGCTGCAGAGTCTTGTGAGCAAAAATTCTACTTTGTGAGCGACTGGCACTAAAGTTGTGAGCCAGCAATTTGGCTCCTGCATAAATTAGTGTGCTCTGGAGCCGTCCTTCCCGAGCAGAGACAAAAAACTGTGAGCCAGAGGCTAAAAAACTGTGAGCTAGCTCACACTAACTCAGTTTAGAGGGAACATAAAGGTAAAGGTTCCCTTACTCGAAAGCCAGTCGAATCCGACTCTAGGGTTGCGGTGCTCATCTCCGTTTCAAAGCCGAAGAGCCAGTGCTGTCCGAAGACGTTTCCGTGGTCATGTGGCTGGCATGACTAAACACCAAGGTGCACGGAACGCTGTTACCTTCCCACCGAAGTGGTACCTATTTATTTACTTGCAATTTCTTGCTTTCGAACTGCTAGGTTGGCAGGAGCTGGAACTAGAGACAGGAGCTCACCCCGTCACGCGGCACCCGGGTCTCGAACTGCTGAACTACTGACCTTCCACAGCCTGCAGTTCAGCGTCTTAACCACTTGAGCCACCGCAGCTCTAGCTGGCTAGTATTTGGATGGGAGACCACCAAGGAATAACAGGATCACGGCGCAGGGGCAGGCCATGGCAAACCACCCCTGTTCCCCTCTGGCCTCGAAAACACTACAGGGGTCGCCTTACGTAATCTCTGGCTCGATGCCGTTTCCCACCACCGAAGAAATTAAACAGATCGCGACAGCCTCACGTCCACTCCCCGATTGCCACCCGGGAAGAACAAGCACCCCAGATGACAACCTGCCAAGCCCGGAGCTTTTGTGGCCTGCCCGGCGCCGTCTCTTCTGCGAGCCGATCAAACTCAGGCCGTGTCTGGCAGCTCACCCGGCTGCCGCTCTCTCCTTTTGACTTTCTCCGACGGAGCCGAAGACTAATAGCTATAAAACGGCGTCAACTTTTGTTTGAATATTGACTCTCCCCGTCGGATCAGACAAGCACCACTGCTGAGAACGGTATCATTAAAACCGGGCCACGTGCTCTTGCTTTTCACCGCCCTCCCCCGTGTGGCTTCCACTCACATCAAATGTAGCCTTTGATACCTTCTGCACGGCGTCTCTAACAAAAGAGTTACTGCGGGGAAGGGGGGGGGCGGGAAGAGTCAATCAGAATAATTTTTTTAAGAAGCGGCTGAGATTTGTCTTCCTAGACACATGAACAGGTGAGTGCGTCAATACAACTCGTCTGCCCCCTGGCCCCATTCACTCCATTTTCAAAACAGAGAGGCCAGTGTGGTGTCGGGGTTAAGAGCGGCGGACTGTAACCCCTGGAGAACCGGGTTTGATTCCCCACTCCTCCTCCGCACAAAACCTGCTGGGTGACCTTGGGACAGTCACATTTCTCTCGGAACTCCCTCAGCCCCAATTACCTCACAAGCAGTGTTCCCTCTAAGCTGAGTTAGTGTGAGCTATCTCGCGGGGGGGGGTTAGCCTCCGGCTCACACATTTATGGAGCTGCGGTGGCTCAAGTGGTTAAGACGCTGAACTGCAGGCTGTGGAAGGTCAGTAGTTCAGCAGTTCGAGACCCGGGTGCCGCAAGACGGAGTGAGCTCCCGTCTCTAGTTCCAGCTCCTGCCAACCTAGCAGTTCGAAAGCTAGAAATTGCAAGTAGATAAATAGGTACCACTTCGGTAGGAAGGTAACAGCGTTCCGTGTGCCCTGGTGTTGAGTCATGCCGGCCACATGACCACGGAAACGTCTTCGGACAGCGCTGGCTCTTCGGCTTTGAAACGGAGATGAGCACCGCAACCCTAGAGTCGGATTCGACTGGCTTTCGAGCAAGGGAACCTTTACCTTTACCTTTACACACATTTTTGGCCTAGCTCAGGAAGGATGGCTCCCAAGCAAGCTAATTTATGTAGTAGCCAAATCACTCATTCACAACTTTAATGCTCACAAAGTAGAATTTTCACTCACAAGACTCCACGGCTTAGAGGGAACATTGCTCATAAGTAGTGTTCCCTCTAAGTTGAGTTAGTGTGAGCTAGCTCATGGGGTTTTTTTAGCCTCCGGCTCATGCATTTTTGCCTTAGCTCAGGGAGAAGGGCTCCAGAGCACACTAATTTATGCAGGAGCCAAATCGCTGGCTCAGAACTTTAATGCCCGTAGCTCACAAAGTAGGATTTTTGCTCACAAGACTCCACAGCTTAGAGGGAGCATTGCTCACAGGGTGCCTGTTGTGGGGAGAGGAAAGGAAGACGATTGTAAGCTGCTCTGAGACTCCTTAAGGGATAGAAAAGCAGGGTATGAAAATCTCCTCCTCCTCCTCCTCCTCCTCTTCTTCTTCATCTTCTTCATCTTCTTCGTCTTCTCCTCCTCCTCCTCTTCCTCCTCCTCATTCTTCTTCTTCTTCATCTTCTTCCTCTTCGTCTCCTCCTCCTCCTTCTTCTTAAGTTTCACTGATAGGCAGAGTTCCGTACCTGCTGAACTGCTTACGCCAAGTGGATCCATGTCTCAGTGAATTACCAAAATATCTGAAGAGACTAGCGTTCAACAGATGTTCTGTTCTGTTCATGAGAACCAGGAAACTGCTAGCCACATGTGCCGGGAGTATGTTACAGTTGCCAGGACCTTGAGCTCCATCCCCACCCCACTGACCTGCTGGCCAGCAGGGAAACTTACCAGCAGCAGGGGACGCCTAGCCCAGCATCTCAGAGACGTTGTCAGCAACTGGGTGACCACCACTTCCACCATGCACCAGAAGTGATGTCATCACATTTCTGGTGACATGGGGATGCTCTGGTATTTGGGCAAAAAAACTCTATAGTAAGAATGGCTTGTACCACAGACATTTTGCCCAAATACCAGAGTGTCTCTTGATGATCCCTCTAAGCTGTCGAGTCTTGTGAGAAAAAATCCTACTTTTTGAGCTACTAGCATTCAAGTTGTGAGCCAGCGATTTGGCTCCTGAATGAATCAATTTGCCCTAACCCTCCCTCCCTCCCTCCCTCCCTCCCTCCCTCCCTCCCTATCTATCTATCTATCTATCTATCTATCTATCTATCTATCTATCTATCTATCTATCTATCTATCTATCTATCATCTATCTATCTATCTATCTATCTATCATCTATCATCATCATCATCATCATCATCATCTATCTATCATCTATTCTACCTTTATATATCATCTATCCATCTATCCATCCATCCATCCATCCATCCATCCATCCATCCATCCATCCATCCATCCATCATCTATCTATCTATCTATCTATCTATCTATCTATCTATCTATCTATCTATCTATCTATCTATCTATCTATCTATCATCGGTTCTAATTGAAAATGTTTTGCTGAACTATTATTGTAAGCTGTCTTGAACCATGAGGAAAGGTGGAATACAGATGTTTTAATAAATACATAAATATAATCAGAGAGTGAACATTTTGGTAACTATTATTACTTAAATGTATACACACGCACAGATCAAGGTGGGACAGCTGTGTTGGTCTGAGGCAATAGGACAAAGTTAGAGTCCAGCGGCACCTTTAAGACCAACAAAGTTTTATTCAAGGTGCGAGCTTTCGGGTGCAAAGCACACTTCGTCAGACAAAGAAATGGAATTGCAGATCATACTTGTATATATATGCAGGGTGGCTTGTTAAATTAGTATGCAAAATACAGAATATGGGTTGTTGCTTGGTTTCTGGTTATCATCTGTTTGGGTTCAGCTGGGAGGGGGACAACATAGGTAATAAATGTGCCAGAACTGGAGACTGATGTAGCCTAAGTTGTGAGAATTCAGTCATTAGATCCGATCCATCTCCTTTCTAGCATGGAACTCATCATAGAACGTAGGGCTGCCAGGTCTGGGTGGAGAATTTCCTGGAGATCTGGGAGGTGGAGCTTGGGGAGGGGAGGGACCTCAGCAGAGTCTAATGCCATAGAGTCCACCCTCCACAGCAGCCATTTTCTCCAGAAGCCACCTGGAAGTTGGCAACCCTAATCAGGGTTGCCAAGTCCTACCGTAGCTGCAGCGGGGGGTGGGGGTGGGTCCTGACCCTCTCCGGGAGTTCCTTGGCACATGCGCATCACACACACGCTGCAATGACGTCACCCCAAAGTAACGTCATCATGCTGGGCACGTCTCTGCGATCCCGGCACTTTAGGGATGGGGTTCCACCTGGTGGCCTGATCCAGGCCAGTGGATAATGGACTCGCTGAGCGGGGGTTCCCCCACCCCACCCAGGGGGGGGGGGGCTGGCAACCCTACCCCTAATGGAAATAAACTCCCAGAACAATTTTGGAATGGGATGGGATGGGATGGGATGGGATGGGATGGGATGGGATGGGATGGGATGGGATGGGATGGGATGGGATGGGATGGGATGGGATGGAGGGGTTCTCGTTCAGGACCTTGACCACAGTGCGGACCCCTCCGAAGGCTGGAGCCCGCATTGTGGAAACCGCCCGGAGTCACCACCTCTGACCTCATTTATGAAGACTTCAGCCGCCTTATCGGACACAACTGCCTGGCTAATAGCCTCTTTCCTCCTGCATTAGAAGTTCTTTCGAGCGGTCTTAATGATTATCATGCTAAGAGGGCTTACAGAGATAAGATACTAATCAGTCACTCTCGGCCTATCCCGGCTCATGGTTATAAACCTATTATGAAAGCATGAATCATGGAAACTGGAGCCCCCATCACGGCTGCCGGCCTCGGTTTTCCATCCTTCCCCCAAAGCTGCCATCCCTCTGGGGCATTCAGAAGGGATAATGCCGCGGCTCCCATTCGGACTCTGCTTTGCGACTTAGCTAAATCCCGGACGACGAGGCCCACGTAGCAACTGCAGACTTGCCGACAGGTATGAAAGAAAAAAAACGCATATAATCTCTGCAGGCTTAGGTCCTCAAAGCGACTCTGTAGGCTTCCTGCTTAGGATTTATTCACGGCACACGGTCGCTGTAACATCCTTAGCTTTCCCCCACCACGGGATGCAACGCACCTTATTAGGTGATCTCTCCCGTTCCATTCCTTACCTGCTGCAGAAGGCATCTTACCCAGAACTTTTCTTTTTTTCTTTTTTTTTGCAGCGACCCCGGATCATTTTCAAGGCAAGAGACATTCACAGGTGGTTTGACGCTGCCTGCCTCTGCGTAGCAACCCTGGTATTCCTTGGAGGTCGCCGTGCCCAATACTCGCCAAGGCCAACCCTGCTTAGCATCCAAGATTGGACAAGATTGGACTAGCTTGGCCTATCCGGTCCAGAGCTCTGTTCCTCCTGAATTCCAGCTGAATTAGAACTTGTGAAATTAATTCCAGAAATACAGCATAGTTTGCCTTCAGCTCACTTGTATCATTTTTTTCCCCACTGCACACACAAACGATTGGTTATGCGCATTGATAAAACACTGCGAAAAAGCAGTCAATGTGTTTATACATGCAGCTGCATGAAGGGATGGATGGCTGGATGGCTGGATGGCTGGATGGATGGATGGATGGACAGGCAGGCAGGCAGGCAGACATAGATGATAGATAGATAGTATTATATTAATGTATTACTGATGCACTGGCAAAATTCCAGAATATTACAGAGTAGTAATATAGAAAGGGAACTAATACATGCGTAGCTGAAGAAAGTGCATATGCATTGCTCTGTCCAGAATCTGGAAGTTAATAAACAAATATGAAGATAAAGATGGAGAAGAGATTGGATTTATACCCTGCCTTTCACTACCCGAAGGAGTCCCAGAGCGGCTTATCATCTCCTATCCCTTCCCCTCCCAACAACAGATACCCTGAGAGGTGGGTGAGGCTGAGAGAGCTCTCTCGAGGACTGCTGGTGAGAAAACAGCTCTGAGAGAACTTGTGACTGACCCAAGGTCACACCAGCAGCTGCACGTGGAGGCGTGGGGAATCTAACCTGGTTCTCCCAGATTAGAGTTCGCACTCCTAACCACTACGCCAAACTGGCTCTCACAGAGAACTCCTCGTGCTTTGGTCCCTCTTTAGAAAGAAGACCAGAGAATACAGAACTCTACAACCCGAGAAGCAGGGCTTTTTCCCCCCTGGGGGAACGTGCCAGAACCTCTGCCAAAATTTCTAAAAATGTTTAAAAAGTCTGTGAGTTTTCAGTACACAGATGGAAAACTTCATTTCCCCCTCGAGAGTTCCGGCACCTCTTTTTCAAAAAAATGTAATTTGGAAGAAGAGACTTGTGTTTAGCCGCCCTAACCCCTACTGGCATTGAACAAAACGTTCATCATGGAAGAAAACATACAACTACCACTTGTTGTTGTTGTTGTTCAGTCGCACAGTCGAGTCTGACTCTTCGCGACCCCATGGACCAGATCACGCCAGGCCCTCCTGTCTTCCGCTGTCCGCTGAAGTTTGCTCCATTTCATGTTCATTGCATCGATGACACTGTCTAACCATCTCATCCTTTGCCGTCCCCTTCTTCTTTGACCTTCAATCTTTCCCAGCATCAGGGTCTTCTCCAGTAAATGCTCCCTTCTCATTTGGTGGCCAAAGTATTTGAGCTTCAGCTTCAGGATCTGGCCTTCCAGGGAACAGTCAGGGTTGATTTCTTTTAGGATTGACTGATTTGATCTCCTTGCAGTCCAAGGGACTCTCAAGAGACTTCTCCAGCTACTACTACAAAAAAAAAAAAAAAAAAAAAAGTCGGGTTGCTCTCAGCCGCCAACGTGAAAACATGAGGAAATGCTTGAACATTTCGGAGGAGAAGCGGGATAAGCTGTCTCTGATTTGGACTTGCACTTTGGGTCTGCCAGCCGCTAGGAAAAGTTGACAACTTGAAGATCATCCATCAACAGATGGGGGTTGGATTCCAAAGCTGACAATATGCCAAAGCAGGAAGATGAGAGGAGTAGCACTAACTGCGTTCCATCTCCTAGAAAATCTGTCATCTTTGCACAGAGCTTGGTGACTAGAGTTAGGAAATAGAGACCTTCACCCTCATATGTGCATGCTGCTAAGTCACAGTCAACTTATATCAACCCCAGCAAGGGGCTTTCAAGGCCAGTGAGGAGCAGAAGTGGGTTACCTTTGCCTTCTTCTGCAGGGACTTCCTCAGTGGTCTCCCAGCCAAGTCACCCTCACATCTGGGCATACATGCTGTCAAATCATAACCAAACTGTGATGACCCCAGCAAGGGCCTTTTGAGATAAGAGAGAAGCAGACATGGTTGGCCATTGCTTTCCTCTGCACAGCCTTCCTTGGTGGTCTCCCATACAAGTACCAGCAAGGGGCTTTCAAGGCATGTGAGGAGCAGAGGTGGTTTGCCATGGCCTTCCTCTGCTGAGTCTGCCTTGGTGGTCCCCCATCCAAGTACCAACCCTAGCAAGGGGCTTCCAAGGCAAGTGAGAAGCAGAGGTGTTTTGCCATGGCCTTCCTCTGCAGAGCCTTCCTTGGTGGTCTCCCACCCAAATACCAACTCCAGCAAGGGGCTTACAAGGCAAGTGAGAAGTAGAGGTGGTTTGCCATGGCCTTCCTCTGCAGAGCCTTCCTTGGTGGTCTCCCACCCAAATACCAACTCCAGCAAGGGGCTTACAAGACAAGTGAGAAGCAGAGGAGGTTTGCCATTGACTTCCTCTGCAGAGTCTTCCTTGGTGGTCTCCCACCCAAATACCAACTCCAGCAAGGGGTTTCCAAGGCAAGTGAGAAGCAGAGGTGGTTGGCCATTGCCTTCCTCTGCAGAGTCTTCCTTGGTGGTCTCCCACTCAAATACCAAAGGGGCTTTCAAGGCAAGAGAGAAACAGAGGGGGGTTACCATTGCCTTCCTCTGCACAGCCTTCTTTGGTGGTCTCCCATACAAGTACCAACTGTGCTTAGCTTCCAAGATACGACGAGACTGAGCAATACCACGCTGCCTTCCCTCTCCTGGCCACCAGTGTTCCCTCTGAGCTGAGTTAGGGTGAACTAGCTCACAGTTTTTTAGCCTCCAGCTCACACATTTTTGTCTTGGCTCAGGAAGGATGGCTCCAAGAGCAAACTAATTTATGCAGGAGCCAAATCGCTTGCTCACAACTTTAATGCCAGGAGCTCACAAAGTAGAATTTTTGCTCACGAGCCTCCGCAGCTTAGAGGGGACATTGCTGGTCACCCTCAGCATTCTTGTAAATATAAACTCCCAGTGTGTCGTGGATCCATCATGGGTTTTTTTCAGTGCCATTTCGGTTAATGGCTCCATCCCACACATTCTTCTTCTCTAGACAACAGAGGAGAGTCAATTATCTCCATAAAGGTTTTATTAATAGGTTTAAAAGAACCCATATTGGCTAATGTGAGGTTTTTTAAAAAAACGGTAATTAAGGTGAGCTATGAGCCCTCCACCATTGGCTGGGAAAACAAAGAGCACACTGGAACGTAGTTGCCATGGCTGGTTCTTTTGTCCGTTTCATTTGTGAAATTTGAAAAGAGGCTTGAAACTCACAATTCTTTGCTCAAAGCGTCCTTGGTGGTACACTGCCCCCGACAATGGAAGTTGCATTAGCTGTTGTGGCTAACAGCAATTAACAGACCTCCTCTCAGTAACTTCATATCTGATATCTGATATGTGATATCTTTTTGTTTCGTTTCGTTTTGTTTTTAATACATATTCCCATCTAGGTCTTAAAGGCTGTTTGACCAGAAAAAGACAGCAGCATCACAAGAAAAGATATTGCTGTTCAATATCCATTAAAAAAAGTCATCTAATAGCAGCAACCAGGGCTCTTTTTGTAGCAGAAACTCCTTTGCCTATTAGGTGACAGACCCCTAATGTAGCCAATCCTCTAAAAGCTTACCGTAGGAGAGCCAGTTTGGTGTAGTGGTTAAGTGTGCGGACTCTAATCTGAGAGAACCGGGTTTGATTCCCCCCTCCTCCACTTGCACCTGCTGATGTGACCAAGGGTCAGTCACAAGCTCTGGCACAGCTGTTCTTGAAAAAGAGCAGTTTCTGTCAGAGCTCTCTCAGCCCCACCTACCTCACAGGGGGTCTGTTGTGGGGAGGGGAAAGGAAGGACATTTGTAAGCCGCTCTGAGACACCTTTGGGTAGTGAAGGGCAGGGTATAAATCCAATTTCTTCTCTTCTTCTTCTTCTTCCAGCCCCTGTAAGAAGAGCTCTGTAAGCTCTTGGAGGATTGGCTACATTAGGGGTGTGTCGCCTAATATGCAAAAGGAGTTCCTGCTACAAAAAGAGTCCTAGCAGCAACCAATGCTCCCCCTAAGCTGTGGCGTCTTGTGAGCAAAAATTCTACTTTGTGAGCTACTGGCATTAAAGCTGTGAGCGAGCGATTTGGCTCCTGCATCAATGAGTTTGCTATGGAGCTACCCTTCCTGAGCCAAGGCAAAAATGGGTGAGCCGGAGGCTAAAAAACGGTGAGCTAGCTCACACTAACTCAGCTTAGAGGGAACACTGGCAGCAACTATATATTTACATGCATCTAATGTTATACCAAAACCCAGGTCTGCTAACAGAGCAATTAAATGATAGTAAGAAGAGTGGCTCAAGTGGTTAAGACGCTGAACTGCAGGCTGTGGAAGGTCAGTAGTTCAGCAGTTCAAGACCCATGAGTGCCGCATGACAGGGTGAGCTCCCGTCTCTAGTTCCAGCTCCTGCCAACCTAGCAGTTCGAAAGCAAGAAATTGCTAGTAGATAAATAGGTACCACTTCAGTGGGAAGGTAACAGCGTTCCGTGCGCCTTGGTGTTTAGTCATGCCGGCCACATGACCATGGAAGCGTCTTCAGACAGCGCCGGCTCTTCGGCTTTGAAATGGAGATGAGCACCGCAACCCTAGAGTCGGATTCAACTGGCTTTTGAGCAAGGGAACCTTTAAGAAGAGTGAACAGGGTTCTTACTCAGATGAAGAACCAGAAATTTCTCTTCATAGATTGTGCAATAATCCATATTGGGGGGGGCAACTTCCACGTTAATGTGAAAAAAGTCCTTTCTTTTGCCAGCCGTTAATCTGTAGCTGGTCAGTTTCTTTGTAATGCACTTCATAACCTTCTGATGTACATTAAAAAAAAAAAATCAGTCTTTGCCACATTATAAACTTACTCCTGTCCCAGTTAGTCCCCAGTAGGAATTTTCCTCTCTTCCTGCATCCCAAGCCATAGAGTACACCCCTTTGCAGGATGCTACCCTACACTTTCCTGGAAGTATTTGTTTCAAATTGCATCATATCGGTTTGACTCAACTGCCAAGGAGAAAAAAAAAGAAGAACTTTTAAAACAACAACAAACACCAATCTATCATTTTGTTCAAATGCCTCACGGCCAGTTCCAGTTTGTGTTTAACTAAACCAGATATGGCATCCTGCCAGCCCGGGCTCATTAGCACATCACCTATAGAGCAAAAGGCATGCAATATTCATCTGGGCTGCATGACTCTGCCTAGACTGTCTCTAGTAATTATTCTGAGATGAAGATGCGTGATCACTGGCAGGAAGGACTCAGCTGTCTGAGCCTCATTACCAGAGCTGGATTACGGGCACAGAAAACACAAGGCAGAGCCTTACGTTAGGACTCCACATCCCTGACCTTTTAATAGGGTTGCCAGCTCTGGGTTGGGAAATTCCTGGAGATCGGGGGGTGGAGCTTTTGGAGGGCGGGGTTTGGGGAGGGGAGGGACCTCAGCAGGTGTCAAACACCGCTCTGCTCAGTTTGCTGTCGATGATGGGGGAAGGAAATTCCTTAGGTGGGGGGAGTGGGTGTGGTGTGTCTGACTGCACGATCTAGAGGTGTAATTCTTCCAAAGCAACCTTCTTCTCACAGAGGAATGTCCTTGAAATTTTAGTGCCAGCTTGCTTTTGTAGATAACGGGATCGTATATTTTTCCCCCAGGTGAAAGGGGATAGAGACACTGTGGCTAGGCGGAGTGGATGTGACCTATGAGTGGGCATCAGGAGGGGTTACATTTGATTTACCTATCTCTAAGATTGTACTCGCCAAAATCTTCAGATCTGACACAGTACTGTTACGACCTGGACTTTGCTTACAACTCAACAAACATATCACTGCCAAAGAGAGTGCTGTTGAGAATAACTTGACCAGGAGTCTGACGGCAGGCTACAACGCCATGCAGTCTGCCCTACAAAGCAGCCACGTTCTCCAAGAGGAACTGATCTTGGTCATCTGGAGATCAGCTGCAATCAGGGCCGGCCCCAGGTGTCTGGGCGCCCTAAGCAGGACAGCCTGGGGTGCCCACCCCACTGGGGATGCCAACCTCCCAGTGGGGCCTGGAGATGCCAAGAGAACCGGGGAAGGGGCGGGGTTAGAATGCCCGCCCCTTCCCTCCCAGCAGCGGTGCTGGCTTTTCTGGGCGCCTCACAGCCGTGAGGTGCCCAGGAAAGCCGGGGCTGCCAGCGCTGGGCGGGAAGGGGGGCTTTTCACGGGGGGGGAGCATTTTGGCACC